>BQNB010017750.1:0-69404 GCA_026074375.1 Tanacetum coccineum | reverse complement strand
TTTCGCTTCTATATATAATTAAAAAAACAATATACCAGCCGATCTCTGTCAGTCATCAATGCAAACCAATTCCTTTTTGCGTCTCCTATTCCCCGAAAGGATGCTATTTTCGACAATATTGTTTTACGCTCTTTTTATTGGTGTTTAGCTAGTCGCCGTTAAAAAAAAAACAACGATCTCTTTGAAAATAAAGTTTATTGATAAAAAAACCAGACGCACCCTTGGTGGTTTTTCTGTGGTGCGGTGGTGGATCGGTGGGTGGATCGGTGCGGCGGTGGATCGGTGGGTGGATCGGTGTGGATCGGTGGATCGGTGTAAACAAAATGTAAACATAAAACATGTATGTTCGAATGGTACTACTAATTGGTCAAGATTCATCCTAAGAATATGGGGTCATATGTTGTAATGCACGAGGGTTTGCGCCGCTTTGGGTCCCATATTTCTCTGTTGAATTGTTCTCTTCTTCTTTCACATTTCAAAGACTCTCATTGAAAGTTCTTTTCGAATCTTTTTATTTTAAATTTTGCAACCATAGTCGGCTGCGCAAACTTTATGATAAAACAATTCTCCTACCCATGGGCAATTTAGTAATTTACTGCTTCTAAGTGTGAAAGATGTTTAATACATATGAAACTGAAACCAACTTATTACGTCCAAATGTGAACGATGATAAAAAAAAATTATGCAATTGAAATCAACAGAACTATAGGTTAATCATGTATTTGATATTATAATGTGGTATTTTAATAACAGAAAATTTTCAAAATGATCAATTTTCTTATCTATAATCTTTTTTTTAAATGTTTTGCAAATTTAGTTTTGTGCGACCGCTGACTAAATAAAAAAGTTGATAAATGTTCAAAAGTTGGTAAGTTTTTCTTTTAGATTGAAGTGACATTTTATACTATCAATATTATGTTTTGATATATCCGTTTGTTTGATTCAAAAAATCAAAACACAATGACATAAGTACATTACTATTAGCTAGTGAAATTTGCGCCAAGTTAAATTAGATGGTTGTAACTTGTACGTTGTTACGAAGCTTAATATTTGTTAATTGCTGTCTATAAATATTTGATGCTGCTATACATTTGATAACATTTTGACTCTAATAAAAATATAATATGAAGACAAAACTAACAATAAAGTTTTGATGTATTTTAGCACATTAATTCATATTTAAAAAGTTTAAATGTAATCTATTGTAAAAAAAGACACAACATTACATGTTTCAATTATCGCGTACAAATGATTATAAAATCTATTTTAGCGGGTCTCTAAACACAACTACAATGAACAAAACATATCTTGTTGTATACATCCACCATAAGCTTCAAAATCGTGATCTTTGTTGCATGACTTAAATTAGCAATTCCCACCCTCATGTTTTTTTGCTATATCATATACATATCGAACTCCCCCTAGCCATAATCAATCATAAGGGTTAAGACTATAAACATTGAGATGTTCAAACCTGCATATCTCTTGATTTCTGGCCATGTATTATTCAACGGGGCTCAATTTAAGTTTGCGACTCCTGCACCAATCTTACCACATACTTGATGAACATGTATGCAATCTGGAAATTCAACCAACACCTTGATGCAACAAAACAATACGACGGCTATAGTAATTCAATCTAATTATTAAAAATAAAATAATATGTAAACATAATCTGTAGTAGCAGTTCAAACTAAGATGATTAAAAAGTGAAGGTAAGTGATAAAATTTTCACCAAATGTCTTTCGTCACATCGTCTTCTGTCCATCATCTTTATTTAGGTAGTTGCATTTTATAAATTATTCTAGATTTTTCCTCATCTAAATATCGAATGCTAAAAAAAAATCAAAGTCTAGTTACCGTACCTACGTCGTCTTTTGCTCCTCACATTTCTCTACGTAATTGCAATATATTAAGACCTATATATAAATGGAACCCCCAAAAATCAAGATTCGCAAACATCTGCAAAACAATTCATGCTCGGAATTCTCAAGCTAACAACACCATTGCCGAGCTAAATTTACACATTGGAAACTATTAGCATAAAAAATTGAAGACGTGCATGTGCTACAACGACTATACACATTGAAATCTTTTCGTTGCATTACGCACAAATTTCCAACATGAACAACAACAGTAGTGAGCTAAAAATACAAATCCAGATATAAAAACACATCCAAAGTAGCGTTTGCAATTAAAAAATCAACCTAAAGAATACATTTTATACAACAATGCACAATGTTACAAAACAAAATTTTAGTTTATATACATAGCACACGAAATCAGTACTCATGAACACATATTTATTTTGAGCATCACAAAGATTTAAGCAAAATTTCGTACATAAGAGCTCACTTTTACACAACATCAGTTTATTTTTAGATACAAACTAAGCTGTAACTTATCATATGCAAAATTTAAATGGCATTATCAGGCAAAAAATTTTGCAACAATTTCATCGGAGACGAGGGAATCAAAGCACTTGACAGATCAGGGCATCAGGCACAATCAATTATTCGCGGCTCCTAATATCAAATAAATATTGCATTAGAAATGAAGATAATCGCTTATGAGAACTTAGTAGTTTCATAAATGACGAAAAAACTTTGCGAATACCAATGGTTTATCAGAATTTATCAGCTTCATTTATGCGGAAAAAACATTGTGAATATCAAGCGCATGACAGTTGCAGCGAAAGGTAATTGTTTGTCCGAAAAATGAAACAGTAAACGTAATATGTTTTTAGCATATATTGAGCTAATATAAACATACAAACATAAGGCCACATTAAAATCTACTAAATGCACTCAAACACATATCATGTCAAAAAGCCTAATTTATGAAACAAATAAGTAATGACCATCATCACATGCATGGATGAAAGGCAAAACAACAAATATATAACCTCTAATACAAAGCTAAATCTGCAATCATGAACAAATATTTATTTTGGACATCACAAAAAATAGCTTCTAGTACTTAACAAATAAGAAGTCATTAATACAACTTATACAAACCATATAATGTAAGCACTTATGACTATATTTAAGCAAGATTTCATACATAAGAGCTCACTTTTACACAATATCAATTTATCTTTAGATACAAAATAAGCCGTAACTTACCATACGTAAAACTTGAATGCTCTAATGCAGGCAACACAAAATTTGCAACATTTTCATAGGAGACGGGAAAATCAAAGCAACAAACAAATCAGATCCATGCAATTATTTGTGGCTCCAAATAGCAGATTCATATATGATGAAATAAGTTTGCGAATACCAATGGTTTATCAGAATGTATCATCTTCATATATGACAAAAAAACGTTGTGAATACCAAGTGCAAGGCACTTGCACCAGAAGCCAATTGTTTGTCCAAAAACAAAAATAGTAAACATCATATGTTTTTAGCAACTATTTAGCTAATGCAAACACACAAACATAAGGCCACAAGAACATCTACCAAACAAACTTAAACACATACCATGCTTAAAAACATATCAACGACTTATGTAAAACATGTCAAATTGTACGATGAATCAAAATGGCCAAATTTTGAAACAAATGACTATCATAACATGCATGGATGAAAGGCAAAAAACAAATATATGACTCTAATACAAAGCTAAATATCAAAATGGCCAATGATTCAAAAAACCCTAATTTTGGAACAAATAACCAAACACCATCATCAAATGCACGAATGAAGGGCGACACAACAAATGTTTAAACACATGATACAAAGCCAAATATAAAACGCTTTTAAACCAAAAACTTGGCACATCGATTTTCAAGCAAATTTCCCAAGCTAAAAATCACAGAAAAATCGAAACGTGTGATGAATCAGACAAAGGCAATTGTTCGTGGCTCTAAACACCAGATAAATATTGCAACATAAATAATGATGATAGCTTATCACAACCCATCAACTTCATATGTAACCAAAACACGTTGCGAATACCATGTTCGAAGTAGTTGCATAAAAGGGCATTTTTTCAAGCAAAAACATAAAACATCAGACATCATTATTTTTTAGCAACTCTTCAGCCAATGTAAACACGCAAATATACGGCCACAATTACAGCTATGAAATGCACCTAAATACATAATATAGTTAACAAACAAAATCAACCACCTATTTAAAACCAATATACCAATAAAGAACAGAGCAAATCTAATACTTACGGCCTAATTTCGTAATGCGCGCTCAATCTGTTAATACAAATAATGTCTAAAATGCTATTTATACTTTACGGTTTCTCAATGTTTTGAAAATAACAAAATGTAAAAATGTCTTACGTAAAAGTTTACGTAAACAAGTTTTGAGTAGTAAAATTTCATTTCAACACAACATCACTTAAGGTATGAATAATGATTATTAAACTAGTTTGGTAATGATAAAAAAATATTTTTCATACACTTTATATTTTACAAGAACTAGACATTCTCTAAAATTTTACAAATCATTTTTAACTAAATTAAAAATGCTTCAATAAATTCAAAATCTACTTTCAGCCTTCCAAAAGCCTAATCTTGAAAGATTATGGCAAGGTTTGCAAATAACCACAAAAAGACAAAAACTAGATGTCCGAATGTACGAACGGTTCCCTTAAATAGGGGATGGTTTCCTTATCGATAAGGAATTCGTCGCACCGTAAAGGAGCGGGGTTGGTTTCTCTTGCCTATAAATAGAAGCTTATTTCTCACACTAAAAATAACTTCTTTCCATATATTTCTCTACAAACATTTTCAGTATCTTTAATCCTCTTATCTTTGATCATTACACTTGTTTAATCTCATTTAAAGTGATCAAATCCTTGATTCACTTTAAGTACAAGTCAAGAACATAAGTTATCGTAAAGATACGTGTTGTTACAGCCTAGTCTTAGTTGTCGTATCATTTGTTACATCCTTTGTGTAGATCTAGTTCATTACTACCAATCATATACCTTAGTTAGATAGGGTTAGTATTTTAGTCCTGAAACTATGTCGGTTAGTATTATAGTCCTGAAAATACGTCAGTGAGCGGGTTAGTATTTTAGTCCTGAAAATATGTCAGTGAGTGGGTTAGTATTTTAGTCCTTAAAATACGCGTGTGAAATGTTTGGTTTTATCATGAAAAGAACTCGACATCTAGCTTAGTGCCGAAAAATATTGTAAGCGACGTTGTACAATTTTCTCTGCATGAAGGGAACTTGTTCATATAGTGCATTGACCTCTTGAGCCGGATACTCATGGAGTGGAGTAATGCGAAGAGGAGCTTCGTAGCCGAACCACTATAAATCCTTGTGTCTTCCATCTCTTACTTATTTATCATTGTTTTATATGTTGCTTATAATCTAGCTAATATATACTTGTTGTGATTGATTGATCTCATATACACTTTTAATATAAAGTTTTGAAACAATTAAATTAAATTGGTAAACTATTCAACCCCCTCCCATCTCTTCTAGTTTCCACAATTGGTATCCGAGTCAGGTCACCCAAGATTTTTAAAATATACTGTAGTTAAAGCTTGAATCGATCTATGAATTTCGGCAAATATCTAGAAGGACAATTTATGCAAAGACCACCACTTTTTGAAAGCGACAATTTTTCATATTGAAAAAATAGATTCGAGACATATGTGAAATCAAAAGATCTAGATCTTTGGCAAGTTATTAATGTGGTGCTTTTAAACCTATTCAAAATAATCCTGAAACTAAAAAGGAGGAAATTATTCCTGATGAAAAGCAAAACGATTATCTTAAAAAGAGATTAGCTAAAAACAATGAAGCTCAAATGATACTTTATAACGCTTTGCCTAAAAAGGAATCCGAAAGAATTTTCATGTGTGAGACGGCCAAAGATATTTGGATATATTTATTAATCACCCATCAAGGTAATAGTCAAGTCAAAGATAATATGATTGATCATCTTGTTCAACAATATGAACAATTTTCTATTTCGAAAGATGAATCTATTGATAGTGGTTTTGCTAAATTTGATACTATAGTTACTAGTTTTAAAGCACTTGACGAAAGTTTTTCTAGTAGTAATTATGTTAGGAAATTCTTGATAGCTCTTCATCCTAAATGGAGGGCAAAAGTGACCGCGATAGAAGAGTCGAACGACTTGTCATCACTCTATCTAGACGAACTTATCGGTAATCTCAAAGTCCACGAAAGCATCGAACACTACCACCGCAAAGCACTGTGTGTAAAGATAGAGAAGAATGATCTAATATTATATCAAAGAATAGTGTTGAGTACACTTCATTCAACCGGTGAATAGTTTGTAAGAAACGGGCCAACCAAACAAATCACAACCCAACTCAAAATGATATATTAATGGCTCAACGAACAACCCACTATAGTGCATACATTTCTTTTATTTTGAAAACTTACAAAATTTAAAATAGGTAATATGTTAAAATATTGTTTAATTTATAGAATGAGAAAAGTTCTATGTAGAACACTAACAATCCACTTCATCTCAACCATCTATTTTATTTCCATCTAATGGTTTAGATTAATTCTTATTATAATTTAATTAAAAAAACCACTTTCATCATATTTTTTTTAAATTAAATATCTCACAGATCGTTAATCGTTACATAAAACGAAACATACCATCGCGACGAGAATTAAATCATCTTTCTATAGAGGGGCACTTCTATATATACTTTCGACGAATTTTTTTTTCGATTATTTTTTCCAGTCATATCTGAAAAAATCACATGTGATTTTAAAACGAAAACACATTGAGAATGTGATACAAAATCACATGTGATTTTTTCAAACGTGACTGAAAAAAAATTCAGAAAAAAAATTTGTCGAAAATATATAGAAGTTCCCCTATAGAAAGATAAGAAAATACTCGTCGCGATGGTGTATTTTTTTTTCGTTACGTAAATTTAATTATACCATCGCGAAGAGAATTAAATTGTTTTTTTATTTCCGCCCAGAAAAAATTACACGTGATTCGAAAAATCACATGTGATTTCTTACATTAAAAATCACACGTAAATTTGTAAATTCACATGCGATTTATGAATTTATGAAATCACACGTGATAATTACTTTAAAAATCATAAGTGAATTTGTGAAATCACATGCGGAATATGAAATAGCACGTGATTTTTAAAAACAACAAATCACAAGTGATTTTACAAATCATAAGTGATTTTACAAATCACGTGTAATTTTTTTTTGGCGGAAAATTTAACATTAAAAAGTCGTCAAAAGTATATGAAATCGATTTTTTTAGTTACGTCTGAAAAAATCACATGTGATTTGTATCACAAATCACATGTGATTTTATGAAATCACATGTGATTGTGCTACAAATCACATGTGATTTTTTAAGACGTGACTGAAAAAAAATCGAAAAAAAGTTCGTCGATAGTATATAAAAGTGCCCCTCTATAGAATGATGATTTAATTCTCGTCGCGATGTAGTATTTTTTGTCGTTTGACGATTTACCGTTTGCAAGATATTTTATTTTTTAAAAAGAGGTGAAAAATGGAGTTTTTTTATTGTTTTTTTATTTGATGAAAAATGGATGGCTAGGATGTGTTCTTTTGTTCTTTGAGATGATATTGTTCTATCATGATCTCACCTCTCTATATTCTATCATGATCTCACCTCTCTATAGAATTTCAAACTTTAATTATTTTTCGCTTGTAATTTCGTAATTTTTTTTTCGCACGATGAATACAAATTGAACTCGTAAGTATTGCATTAATAGTCACACCAAAACCACAATTTTACAAGTATAATTATTTGCATCTATACAATGTCGTTTTTCACAAATATTTCTCATTTCGATCAATAGATACTTAACTTTTTAAGGAAGATAGTCAGATACACTAATGTATGAAGAGAAATATGATGACTATTCATGTAGCGGTTAGGTTAGTTGAGGGGATCTTGCGTGTGCTAGAAAATTTAGACCATATGTAAATTTACTTTTTTAAAATAAAATTCTAATATTATATTTGAAATATGTTTATTTCTACTTACAAAATCTACGTTACCCTCTATAAAGAGATCCACGGAGGCGGAGCCACCTTGTAGGTGGTAGTAGGGAGAAAAGCCCCCAATAATTAGCTAAATTAATAGGAAAAATGGTTATATTAGTTACAAAAATTAATAGTGCCCTCAACCCATAAACCAAAGTGCCCTCTGCACTTAAAGAAAATATCAACAATTGGATCTTGAAAGTGTATTTGGAAATCGTCGAGTGGCTGAGAAAAAATGTTGAGGATGGTTGGAAAATGGGAAAGAGAAGATGAAGCATTTGGGAAGTGAGTATTATTAAATATAGAGTAAACTGCAAAAATCATCCATGTGGTTTGTAGTTTGTGGCACTAATCATCCTTAGTCGATACTATTGACACTAATCATCCCTGAGTGGTGAAACGTTCGACAAAAATCATCCCTAAAGGGATGATTATATTTTATTTTTATTGTTTTTTACTTTTGATATACTAGAGTAATAAATGTCCGGTTTACTTTGGTGTGTCATTATTTTGTCCAGTAGCTCAAGAAGTTATAAATAATGTTAGATTGCGTTTGGTTTATAGGTGGGTTTAAGATTTGGATTTAGATTCGGTATAGAATGAAAGAAAAAAAGAAGAGAGAAAATATTTGATATATATATAATATAATTATTTAATAATAAAAAATTGCATTTAAAAATATTATTTACTAATAAAATAAAGAAAGAAATGTTGAATAATAAAAGAAAATGATAAATGTGTGGCTTATAATTTTTTGAACACTATGAAGTACAAGGAATCAATTAAAACCTACTAGCACATCATGGAATGAGTTTTAATGATGATTCCATAACATTTTGATTCAAAGTGTGTACTAAACAACAACTTTTCAACTTCATTCCATTACTTGATATTGAAAGGGGGATACCAAACGCACCCTTAGAGGTCTAATCACTTTGATACAAATTTAGTTAGACTTATGTTTAAATTTAGTTAATGCATGTTTGTAGAATTTGTAGAATTTGTATGCGTTATGTTTAAATTTAGTTAATGCATGTTTGTAAGTTAGATAGAAGAAGTATTAATTTGCGTTTACTTAAAACCGACCTGGTCCAATTTTGAATTTGATAAAAAAAATGTTTTACCCGTTGTCAAGTTATTCTTATCGCTTGTTGCCCCATTCGATTAGATTTTCTGGCCGTCACCGTTCACAGATCGTGTCGTGACGTTATAAGAGAAACAATCATATGGCTTATAGGATAAAAAACTTGTTTGAGAATACATTGATAGTGTTTGTAAACTTTTTTAAGCGACATTTCAAATCATTAAAAGAAATCTTTAATTTTAATGTTACTTTTATTAATTTTATGTAGTATTATTTTCGTTACAACTATGTTATCAAACACTTTTAAAATAAACGAGTATCGTCAATTGTTAACTAGCTGTTACTTACCGACATTGATTACAACTATTGCTACCACTAGTTTCGTAGAATATAAGATATCTGTGATAATAATTGGGTTAAAAAATTTTTTATTAAAAGAAGTTCCATACGTATGTTTCAAAACTTGGAAAATAGCTTGTAATCCTCAAAACATGCTTTGTTAGACGCACCTTCACTATATCAATAAAGTTTTATACACTGTTCTCACATAATTTATTTTGTTTTATAAGTTTAAGGCTAAAAGAAAATAAGAAATTGATAAAAAAAAAAAGATAAGGTTGCGTTTATTTGCAGAAGAATATTCTAAATTTTTCATTTTTAGTTTCATGAGAATGAAAAAGGTTTTTTTTTAGAAAAAAGTTAAAACTTGAAAATTTTGTTTAGATGATATTGTATTTTTTATTTTCTGGTGAAGAGAAAAGTAAAGAAGAGTATATCGGAGTTCTCAATTTTTTAGTTATAATATGAGAAATAAGAGTTTCATTATTTAGAAAATTTTGAAACTAAACGAGTATTCTGTTTTTCCATTTTCTATAAAAAAAAGCTTTGAAAAAATAAGATATTTCTCACAAACTAAAGACATCCTTTTAGATTATGTTGCATGTCATATGAGCTAAATATACAAATGACTAATCAAAATGAAGTTTTCCATTTTAAAAGGCATTGCATTTTGTTTAGTTCTCAAATTATGTTAAACTGGTCATTATGGATGTGATAGATCACCAGGTGGGGGTAGTGATATCATCACGCGTGGTGGTGGGATTTTCGTCTTTTTTGTCGTAAATTAAACAACTCGTTCCTGTACTCAGCCTTGTTTACCCGTTCGGTCCCCCGTTTTGAAAATCGGTGGAAATGGTCACGGAAGTTGTCATTTTGGTGCATGTTTGGTCTCAAGGGATGAACGATCGTTAAGTCTCTTCGTTAGTGATGGGTATTATGGTAATTTCGCATAAAAACTGTGTTGCACCGTTGGTCCCTTATACATGGCATTTTTCTTTGTTACACCTGTACACTTCCCATCATATCACAAATAACTTTTTTTTACTATCCACTTCACTAACACATTTGATCCCTATTATTTTACAAGATTATTCTCGCCTAAATCCTATTCCTATTCTCTCACAAAAACATACTTACATTAATTTTCTGCGTTCAAACCGTACATGCAATGGTGTTAGAGGGATTAACGTGATGGAAGATCCGCAAAAGAATGTGGACGAATACCATCGAGCGACTAATTGAAGATATCGAATCGGCGTATGGTAATGATTTGAAGTCCTTTTGCTTAAAGTTTAATTTTTTACAAATGTAGTGTTCTTTACTGTTAGGAATACAAAAGTATCAGTCACTTCCATAAATATCGTTAGATTAAATATCGTTAGATAGCTCGTTAAGTAATATTTGGAAACTAGATAGGCTAGTTAAGGAAAAACCCATGGAAAGCCCATGGACTAAGCCATATCCGGCCATATACTAGGTATATAAACCCTTTTCATGCTATGAAAAAGGTGTTGGTTGTTTCATTATTTTTCACATAGTAATACATTTTCTCTTTCACTTTCTCTCACTAGAAGCAACCTTCCACTCTCTTTCTCTCTCTAGATTTCTTCATAGTTCTTTGTGTTTAAAGATTACTTAGATTCTTAAAATTGGTATCAAGAGCCATGGGGTGATATTGTTTGTTTTTGTGCTCGTTTTTACTTGTTTCTACTATTTGGTTCGAACTATACAAAAGGTTCTCAAGTTTTTGTGGGTTTAAAAACCATAAAGTCTACTACTTTCTTCTTCTTTTGTCTTAGTATTATCTAGTTGTGCAAGCAAAACCTTAGAAATAACATAACAATCTTCATTTTTATATGTTTTGGTTCGAAAAGATGTTTTTGGGTCCAAAATCTTGATTTGAAATTTTTTGTGTTAAAAAGTTTAAAGTTTGTATTTTTAAGGTTCTACTAGGCTTAGATAAGTAAGTTGTACAAGAAATTTTGAGTAAAAACGTCAAAAAGTGAGTCTTTTAGTGTTTTGGAAAAGTTGAAGTTCGTTTTTGCAGAAGGCGAATTAAGGAGTTTCTTGAAGGCGAATTAAGGATTCTCTTAAAGGCGAATTAAGGATTTTCTTATGAGGCGAATTAATCCTTTTCTAGTGCAAGGCGAATTAATACTTTCCTTCTCAAGGCGAATTAACTTTTTTCTTCACAAGGCGAATTATCCTTTTCTAGTACAAGGCAAATTAATACTTTCCTTCTCAAGGCGAATTAATTTTTTTCTTCACAAGGCGAATTATCCTTTTCAAGTGCAAGGCGAATTAATACTTTCCTTCTCAAGGTGAATTAATTTTTTTCTTCTTCACAAGGCGAATTATTCTTTTCTAGTGCAAGGCGAATTAATCATTTTCTAATCAAGGCGAATTAATTTCTTCTAATACAAGGCGAATTAATCATTTCTAGTAAAAGGTAAATTAATCTCTTCCTCAGAGCCTAATTAATCATATCTTGTTGAAGGCGAATTAATCACTTATTCAGAGGCGAATTAATCTTAATTTTAATTATACGGTTTATCTCTTTGGTTTGTAAAATCCCGTGAAACATTTACTTGTTTTTCCGGTTTAATCAAGAGTTGTAAAATCCCATGTATTCTTAAGAATTAAAACACTTAAAACCAACTCACTTTAACATAATTACTTCTTATCACTGTCCGATCAACAAGTAATCTTTTCTCATACCAACAAAGTAACAATGTCTACTCTTGCTGAATTCATGATACTCTATGGTGGTGACAATCGTCCATCAATGTTGGAGAAACACCTGTATGATTCCTGGAAAAGCAGAATGGAACTTTACATGTAAAACAGAGAACATAGAAGAATGATACTTGAATCAGTTGAACATGGTCCACTCATTTGGCCTACGATTGAAGAAAATGGTGTGACCAGGACAAATAAATATGAGGAATTGTCAGCAACTGAAAAAATTCAAGCTGATTGTGATCTCAAGGCAACTAATATCATTCTTCAAGGACTACCATTAGATGTCTATTCTCTTGTTAATCATCACAGAGTTGCCAAGGACCTATGGGAAAGAGTTCAACTACTAATGCAAGGTATCTCATTGACAAAGTAGGAAAGGGGGTGTAAACTGTATGATGCATTTGATAAGTTTGCTCACATCAAGGGGAAATCACTACATCAGTGTTACTTGAGATTTACTCAGCTGATCAATGACATGAACATTTACAAAATAAAATTAGAGCAATTTGAAGTCAATACCAAGTTCTTAAACGGTCTTCCACCTGAATGGAGTAAGTTTGTGACTGATGTCAAACTTGTAAGAGATTTGCATACCACCAACTTTGATCAGCTCCATGCATATCTTGAACAAGATGAACTCCATGCAAATGAAGTCCGTATTATGCGTGAACGCAATCAAGATCCACTTGCACTAGCTGCGAATCATCAAATGACACCATCACACATCAATACTTATCAATCTTCATACAACAATTCTCAGTTCCAACAACAGTTTTCACCATCTCAGTCTCCTCAATATGGATCAAGTCATCCCACACAACATCACTCAACTGCTTATCCATCCACACCTCGTGCAATCACTTACCCATCAACATCGCATCCTAATTCTTACTCATCCACAGTACATCAAGAAGCTTGTCCACAATCATAATCCATTCTTCAAATTGAATATATTGTCTCCGTAGTTAATCAACAAACACATCTTGCTGAATTTCCTCAGATAGACTCCGGTCTAGCAGTTCTTGTGTTTAAGCAAGGAGATGACCCTATTGATGCCATTAACAAAATGATGTCATTTCTGTCTACTATCGCCACATCTCATTTCCCAACTACCAACAATCAGGTATGGAATTCTTCCAACCCAAGACAACAAGTAACTATTCATGATGGAAGGGTGACTGTTCAATGAATTCAGGAGAGACAAAGTTCATTTGCTATTGGTACTTCTAGAACAAGGGCTAACATCTCAGGAACAGGTGGAAATAATTCAGGTCAACAAAGGCCCGTAAAGTGTTTTAACTGCCAAGGGGAAGGTCACATGACAAGACAGTGCCCAAAGCCAAAGAGGAAAAGGGATGCTACATGGTTTAGGGATAAAGTTCTTCTAGTCGAAGCACAAGGATCTGGTAAAGTTTTGAATGAGGAGGAATTGGAATTTTTGGCAGACCCTGGAGTTGCAGAAGGTCCAGTTACATAGACAGTCATTACACACAATGCAGCTTATCAAGAAGATGATTTGGATGCATATGATTCTGACTGTGACGACTTCTCTACAGCCAAGGCAATTCTTATGGCCAATTTTTCTAGTTATAGATCAGGTGTTCTCTCCGAGGTACCTCACTCTGAAAACACTCATAATGATATGCTAAATCAAAGTGCATAGTTTGATATAATTCAGAAGAAAAATGCATAGTTTGCTGATTTTTAAAAAGAAATTAACTATCTTAAACAAACTCTTTCTGAACAATCAAAGAAAAAGGAATTGTTGACAAAAACATTTAATGTTTTCAAAAATGAATCCAAGGAAAAGGAAGCTAAGAATATTGATAAATAAATTACTTTGGAAAAGAAAGTTAAAGAACTGGACAATATTGTTTGTAAAATGGGTCAATCCGCGCAAACTGTGCATATGCTCATGAAACCACAAGTTTTCTATGATAACAACATGATACAAGCTCTTGGTTTTCAAAATCCTTTCTATCTTAAGAAAGCTCAGCAGATTGGGCCAATGCTTTATGATGGTAGTGTTATTGCTAAGGAAACCAATGTGATTTCAATTGCTGATTCTGAAGAGACTTTGTTGCTTGAGGAAGAGAGTCAATCCAAAATGCTTTTAAAACAAAGTGATCCAATGGTCTTAGAAAAGAAAGTTAACATCAAACCAATTAATTATGCTGAGTTAAATCGATTATCTAAAGATTATGGTAAACGTTTTGTCCCGCAACAAGAACTGTCTGATGAACAAGCTTTTCGGTTACAAACTTCACACCCTAATACTGACCAATCTGCTTCTTTACCTGTCAAAATTGAGGCTCCTCGAGAACTTCTTAAGGTAAGCCTCGTTAATACAAGCCTTAAAAAGCTTAAATACCATCTTGGGAAATTTGACAATGTGATAAAAAAGCAGATTACACCCGATGCTTTAACAGAAGGAGAATGGGGGTTTGAACACACTAAAGTTGTTTTTAACCAGATATATTTAATGTTTTTGATAAAGATCTTTTAAATGAGGTAACGGAAGTACAAACAGTTTTTAACCAGATAGAAGCGGTTGTTCAACAGTATCATGTAGACAAACAGTGTTTTGAAATTCAAAAGAAACAATTTTTGATTGAAAACGATCGACTCTTGGATCAAATAATTTCTCAAGATATTGTGAATATTGTTGTGAATTCTTTGATGGATATAAATACTTCTGTGAATGTGAATTTTTCTGTTGCTATGAATAATTCTGTGAATTATGTTGAAAATTGCAACAAGTGTCTGGAACTTGAAGCTAAGCTTATCAAACAACACAACATGGTTGAAAAAGATGAGTATGATAGACTTTCGAAAAGCTTTTCTAAACTTGAACAACACTGCATTTCTCTTGAACTTGCAATGCAACTCAATAAAGAAATTCTTCAAAAGAATAACACATCTGTGAACCAAACTAAACCTTCATTTGATCAATTATTTGAATTAGACAATTTGAAAGCTGAGCTTCAAACAAAAGACACAACAATCAAGAAATTGAAAGCAAACATTAAACGTTTGAATAAAACTTCCACCACAAACAGTGTGAAAAAGGACATAGATGAGATTGAGACAATCAACATAGAACTGGAACATGAGGTGGCAAAACTAATTGTTGAGAATAAGCATTTAAAACAAACTTATAAACAACTCTATGATTTAATTAAACCATCACGTGTCCATGCTAAAGAACATGCTGAATCTTTGGTTAATCAATTAAATCAAAAGTCTGTTGAAATCACTTATTTAAATGCTCAACTTCAGGAAAAAAGTTTTTGTCATACCAGCATTAAAAAATGATCTTAGGAAATTCAAAGGAAAAAACATAGTCAACAATGCCGCCCAAGCGTCAAATGCTACTACTATTGCTCCAGGGATGCATAATCTTGACCCAGTAACTTTGGCTCCTAAGGATAAGAATAATAGGGAAACTCACATATACTACCTTAAGCACACTATGGAACAAGCTGGTATTCTTAGGGAGATAGTTGAACAAGCCAAATCACTAAACCCTTTAGATAGTGCATCATACTCTGCCTGTAAGTATGTTAAGCTGATTCAAGAGTTGCTAGGATATGTTAGAGATACTTGCCCTGATATTTACAAACCTAGTGAGAAACTAGTTGTTGTCACGCCTATCAACAAAAAGAAATCAGTTAGGTTTGCTGAACCCGTCATACCATCAAGCACGTCTCAAAAACAGTTAGGCTCTACCCAAACAAAGACCAAACAGACCACTAACAATTCTGTGTCAACTTCTGTAGGAGTAATCCGGTCTACTAAATCTAGCAGGTCAAAGTCTACAAACAATACAAAGAATGATAGGATTTTGCAGATTTCAAGTAGTATGCAGAAGAAGAATAAAGTAGAAGTCCACTCTATGATAGTTAAGTCTTGTTTGAAAAAAATCAAATTGTGTTGTTAAACCATCTGGAAATGCAAATGTGCAGCATTCCAAATTAAATACAAATTCTGAGCTAATGTGCGTTAAATGTAATAGTTCTATGTTTGATGCTAGACATGAATTGTGCTTTCTTGAATTTGTTTCTGATATGAATGCGAGTTCCAAATCTAAGTCTGTTAAGAAAGCTAAAAACAAAGAAGAATGGAAACCTATAGGAAAAGTGTTTACTAAAATTGGATATAACTGAAGACCCACAGGAAGGACTTTCACTTTAGTCGGAAATACGTGCCCTTTAACTAGGATTACCACCACTAATAAAGTGCCTCTTAGGGAACCCATTCCTCTAAAAGTAGTTGCACAAGAATATGTAGTAACTAAGGTGTATACTAGGAGACCTAAGGTACCTAAGACTAATGGTTCCAATAGCAAACCTAAGATTGCAAAATCTGTTATTTCTAACAACACAGAACCCAATACATCTCGAGGATCCAATACTTCAGTTGCTCCATCTTCTTCTTCTGTCGATCTCAGGTTGTCCAAATTGTTCTGTGGTATTTAGACTCTGGATGCTCAAATCACATGACTGGAGATCGCTCTCAGCTCACCAATTTCGTTCACAAGTTTCTCAGTACTGTCAAGTTCGGTAACGATCAGATTACAAAGATTATAGGGTATGGTGACTATTAGATAGGAAATATCACAATTTCAAGGGTTTATTATGTGGAAGGACTAGGACACAATCTATTCTCCGTTGTTCAATTCTGCGACTCAGATCTTGAAGTAGCATTCAGAAAACGCACGTGCTTTGTTCGTAATATGGAAGGTGTTGATTTACTCTTAGGAGCTCAGGAAACCAACCTTTATACATTGTCAATTAGGGATATGATGGCGTCTTCTCCAATTTGTCTCTTGTCCAAAGCCTCAAAGACCAAATCCTAGTTATGGCACTGACGATTGTCACATTTAAACTTTGGTGCTATTAATCATTTGGCTAAAAATGGTCTCATACGAGGTCTTCCCAAATTGGAATTTGAAAAAGATCATCTGTGTTCAGCATGTGCTATGGGCAAAAGCAAAAAACAATCACATAAACCTAAATCTGAAGACACCAATCAGGAAAAACTATATCTTTTGCACATAGATCTTTGTGGGCCTATGCGTGTTGCAAGTATAAATGGGAAAAAGTACATCCTCGTTATTGTGGATGATTACTCTCGGTTCACATGGGTGAAGTTTCTAGCATCAAAAGATGAAGCTCCTGATTTCATAATCAAGTTTCTGAAGATGATACAAGTTAGATTGAATACGCATGTCAGGAACATTCATACTGATAATGGAACTGAGTTTATCTATCAAACTCTGCGTAGCTATTATGAGAGTGTTGGTATCTCTCATGAAACATCGGTTGCGCGATCTCCACATAAAAATGGTGTCGTTGAAAGGCAAAATCGTACTCTTGTTGAAGCCGCTTGAACAATGTTAATCTACGCAAAAGCTCCTTTATTTCTATGGGGCGAGGCTGTATTTACCGCATGTTACACCCAAAACCGATCCATTATACGACGTCGCTATGGAAAAACTCCGTATGAGCTCTTACATGATAGAAAACCCGATCTATCTTACCTTCATGTCTTTGGAGCACTTTGCTATCCAAACAATGATAGTGAGGATTTAGACAAACTTTAAGCTAAAGCTGATACAGGCATTTTCATTGGATATGCACCCAAGAAGAAAGCTTACCGTATCTACAACCGACGTACCTGAAAAATCATTGAAGCTATCCATGTCGATTTTGATGAGCTGACAATTATGGCTTCTAAACAACTCGGTTCAGGACCCAGGCTTCAATCAATGACTCCTGCAACATCCAGTTCAAGACTCGTTCCAAACCCTATTCCTCAACAACCTTGTAGTCCACCATCAAGAGATGATTGGGATCATTTGTTCCAACCTATGTTCGATGAATACTTTAATCCTCCAATAATAGCTGTCTCTACAATTCCAGTCGCTGCTGCACCAAGAGTTGTTGATTTAGCTGATTCACCTGTATATACGTCAATTGACCAAGATGCTTCATCAACAAGTATTCCATCAACACAAGATCAAGAAAACTCTATAATTATTTCTCAAGGTTTTGAAGAATCACCAAAAACACCACATTTTCATGATGATCCACATCATGAATCTCTTCATGAAGACTCGACTTCTCAAGGATTGTCATCTAATGTGACACCAATCCACACTCTATTTGAATCACTTGGTAGATGAACTAAGGATCATCCTATAGCAAATGTAATTAGAGATCCTTATCGTTCTGTCTCCACCAGAAAGCAACTACAGACTGATGCCATGTGGTGCTATTTTGATGCCTTCCTAACTTCAGTCGAGCCAAAGAACTTCAAACAAGCAATGACCGAACCATCATGGATCGATGAAATGCAAGAAGACATTCATGAATTTGAAAGGCTACAAGTTTGGGAATTGGTGTCGTGTCCAGATAAAGTCATGTTGATCAAACTAAAATGGATTTATAAGGTCAAGACGGACGAATTTGGCGGGGTACTAAAGAATAAGGCAAGACTAGTTGCTCAGGGATTCAAGCAAGAGGAGGGTATCGATTTCGAAGAATCATTTGCACCGGTTGCAAGAATAGAGGCCATTCATATCTTTGTAGCAAATGCAACCAACAATAATATGAAAATCTTCCAAATGGATGTCAAAATGACATTCTTAAATGGCAAGCTTAAAGAAGAGTTCTACGTTTCTCAACCAGAAGGATTTGTTGATCAGGACAACCCATCGCATGTGTACAAACTTAAAAAGGCTCTCTACGGTCTAAAACAAGCACCACGTGCATGGTACGACATGCTGTCAAGTTTTTTCATCTCATAACATTTCTCTAAAGTGCAGTGGATCCAACACTCTTTACACGGAAAACAGGAATTGACTTATTACTGGTATAAATTTAGGTTGACGATATAATATTTGCATCCACTAATACTGCTATGTGTAATGAGTTTGCTAATCTGATGACCACTAAGTTCAAGATGTCGATGATGGGGGCAGATGTCAGTCTTTTTAGGATTAAAAATTTCTCAAAGTCCTAGAGGCATTGATGCGGTAGTCGTAGGACTTCAACACGAAGTTTTACAACTTCCTATGCAGAGTACCTAACCGTTGTAGTAGTAGTATAGGCAAGACTCGGAGGTTGTTATCGTTCTCTAAGGGAATAGGTTGGGAAGGCTTGATCACGGTCTAACATAATTCTAGGTTGAGAGAAGATTATTTTTGTATTTTTATATTTATAGGAAAGCAAGTAAATCTATGGGCTGAGAGGTTGGTTTGTTTAATTACTAATTAAACTAATATCTAATCTACTGGTGATAACTTTAAGATAAATGAATGTATTTACTTAATCATGCAATACTAATCAGATTGCTTCTCCTAATCTTGTTACCTTGTCACACTTGTGATGATATGTGTAAGTATATCCTAGGTCATGAACGGATTACACGAACCCATTGTCTATTTAATGTTCCATTAGGGCAACTGATGTAGTAAAACAATATATAAGTATAGAAAATTACCAAACTACCCTTGAGGACAAAAGAAGAAAGGAAAATTCTCACAATTATATATAATAATACATATATTTACCGGTAAGTGATTACCGGGTCGTATTCCTCGAAGATTTATGAAATTGAGACCACGTTTGTTGTTTGGACAATGATTTGAATTGGTTCGAAGATGATTTGTTTTCTAAAATCCTAAAAGAGGGCAAATTAAAGGACAATTAAACCTAACTTTAATAACGGGAAATTAAACTTTAACTAAAAACGCAAAACGGGAACCCTAAATGGTGATTAAAAACCCTAAATTTCCAAAATTAAACCTAAAATGAATTTTTCTCTTTTAATAGACTCTAATTGACTAAAAAGTAAGTTTAAAGAAAACTAGAACAAAAACGGAGTTGAAATGAGCTTAAAAACACGAAAAACGAGAACGGAAACGAATCCCGTTCTTTAAAAATCGAAATTTTGCAATTTTAACCCTACGGAAACAAAATTAATTTTCCTAGAAACTATATGATAAAAGAAAATTTTCTAAAAAAGAATTATATTTTTTTGATTATTTTTCTATTTTTTATGATTTTTTAAAGTTTTTAATAAAAATAAATGTTTAAAAATACTAAACTAAATATAAAAATCCTGGAAAAATTATAGAAAATAGCTTGAACTAAGAGGGACCTAGGAAAAATAAGCTTGGTTACACAGCTTATCGAATAAGCTGTGTAATAAGCCTAAACAACTTATTAAACTAAAATGCTCAAAATGTATATAAAAGAAAGATAATGCAAAAAGACTAATGGATGATCTAATGTAGCAAACTAGTTAAGTGCGTGTGTGTTTAAGGGTAAGGTCTTGGGTTCGAGTCCCAGGCTTTGCTTTTTATTATTTTATTTATTTTTGAAAAAGTTAAAAACAAAGTGGTAGAAAAGATGAAAATAAGTAATTTTAATAAAAGCTACTATTATTGAAACTCAAGAAATAAGCTGGAAAATGGCTTAAAAACTTGACAGAACACACTTAGAGTGTTTTTGGCCTTTTGCTTAAAAATTTTAACAAACAATAAGCTAGAATAGGCTAAACTAAGAACAAAATAAGCTAAGGCTATCTATAACTAATCTAATAAGCAGGTCTAAGCTAGAAACATGTAAAAGAAATAAGCCATAAGCTGTAAAACTTAATAAGCACTTATGCATAAATGGAAACCAAAAAGGAAAAATAGAAACTTTTGGGCTTAAATTTAAATAAGCAAAATGAACCTTGTGACTTTTTGGCTTATATCTTTTAAAAGCTAATACTACTAACTAATTAAAACAGCTTTTGGAAACTAATTTGAAAATCAAATGCTCAATGAAAAACTTATTTGAAAACAGCTAAAATACTCATAGCATACTGAGTGTGTTTTCTTTCTTTTTGGATTTTTTTTAAAGATAAAAGATAACTAGCTACTTTTACAGCTAAAAACAGATAACCAAATGAGCTTAATCTTTAAAAACAAGTTTAAACTAATGAAGGGTGACCTATAAGCTATAACCAAAATTTGAAATTCTAAAAACTAAATTTACTTGCTGAAATTTTAACTTGAAAACGACTGTTTGCAGTTTAAGAATGCTGATACATTTGACACTCAAATGACAAAAACTTATAAACCAACAAGCAGGTTAAAAACTTGACTCTAACACCTATAAAACACTTAACCAAAAACAGATAAGGCAAAAATAACAACTATAATTAATTTTGAGCTAAAAATACTTAAGAGACATAAGCTTATGCTAACAGATGCTAGAAATTACTTACTATTATGATGAAAAACTGAATTAAACCTATTAAAGCCTTAAATTCCCTTTTTATAAACCTCAAAATGAAAGTTTAAATCAAATTAAGGGAACAAGAGGCTCTTAGCAGCACTAACCAAGGTTAGTAATGCCTTGTCCCAAACACTCCCTTGAATCACTTAAACCCATTTTAAACTTATAAAATTTAGATTCAAAGCACAAATAACAAATACCAGATAGTAATCAGCTAAAAACAGACTTAATGAATAGGTTTTCATAAACAAATAAGCAGTAACAATAAGCTTTTAACTAATGCTATTTTTCAACTAATTAAGAACAAAAATATGAATACTAAGATTCAACCTATCAAATGAACTAAATAGCAACAAATGACAATAATAAGTAGTAATAAGCCAGTCTACACTACAATAAGCAAGTATTAAGCAGAATTAAGCTTAAAGCATATATGAAGCTAAAAATGATAAGGGAGTGTGTACCTTATTCCCTTGCTCTAAACAGAGAACAATCATAAACCTAACAAGCTCTAATCCTACCCAACTTATTGAATAAGCAATCTAACACCCATAAGCTCTTCCTGATTTAGCTTATCATCCAAAAAGCTCAAAATCCATTTAGCACAGGTATTTATCTGATTTTAAGAGTTTAAATGGATTAGATGCTTATTATGAGCTCAATTTGAGCTTAGAGACTCAAAGAGCTTATGATGAGCTTATTAGAGCTTATGTAACAGTAACTAAAAGCATTTGAGTTATATAAAAGCTTTAAAGTAAAAACAGATTGTGAAAACTGAAAGTTTAATTTTATTAATACTCAAAACAGATTACAAGACTTGAAAATTAAAATTATAAGAGCTTAAAAAGGAAATTACATTTTAAACGAAAAATTACATAAGCTACTTAACTAAAAAAATACAGGGAAAAGGAGATAATGTGTGTGTGTGTGAGTGAGGAGCTCTATTTATAGCCTTGAAGAGATGCTTCTAGGTCTCTTGCTCGCTCCTATTCATTTGATCTTGGCCCTTGAATATTTTCTCATCATTGGATCCTTATAGATTGCCATTGGATTAAATGAGTAAGCACACGGATTGCCAACGTGGCATTCCGTGTGTCAGGCTCATTGTACTTCTTTTGCACTAACTTTAGTGCAAATTACCAATCATTGGTGTGTTTCTTGGGGATTGACCAATGGGAGGCTCATGTGATGTATAACTCTGCCACATCATTCCTTGGCACTTGAATCACTTAGCCACGTCCTCAATTTCCATTTGCCCTTTGATTTTGACTCGGGGTAAAATGGAGGTGACGATGAATAGTGGTAACAAAATTTCCCGCCCATTTTTTATAAAGGTGTGTTTGTGTTTGTTTTAACTATCTTTGACCCAGGGTAATATTTCGTTGACTTTGGGCTTTTATATAAAAGATTTGGGCTCGGGTAAATTGGTTTCGGGCTTGGGTTATGGTTAACAGGTTTTGGATTTGGGTTTTATAAGGAGGTTAATGACCGTTATCTTTTATTAATAAAAAGATAACGGTGTTAGGGTTTTAGGGTTATTTTTGAAATACGTTTAACAATGAGGGGTTGTTTTGGGAATTCTTGGATTTTGTTATTTAGTGAGTTGACTTTGGTTGACCAAAGGTTGACTGGAGTTGACTTTTGACCCTTCTTGTTATCAAATCCCCGGCTCTTGTGCACTCTATTCCGTCTCGTGTCCGTGTTTGTCCAGTTTTGACCGTTTTCTTATGATTTTTGCTATATCCATACCTACACAATCACAAAGACAAAACAAGCAATATACAAGCATTTTAAGCACAATTTTGTCTTTTATGGGTAATTTTTGATATAAAATAGATATGTGTTTTCACACATATCAAAATTCCCCACAAGTAAGGTAGTATGAAGACTATTACAAGGCCCCTAAGAGTACATTGAATGCATGTGTGTATGAACCAAGAAACACTTTCACTTCACTATTATGAACAAGAAAATAAGATAAGAAGAAAAGTAGAGAGATGTAGAGAGAGAAACTAGAGAGAAAAAAAGATGGTTAATTCTTGTAAGTGTAAGACAAACAAATGAGAACCAACACCCTCTCCATACTTTGAGAGGGGTATTTATACTTAAACCATGGGCCGAACTTCTTGGGCTTTGTTGGGTCGAATGGTATTTTATCTTGGGTCGGGCTCGGGATTACTTTGGACCTTAGTCTGAAACACGTACAAATTAGATTAATTAACGAGCCCAATTCCCGTTCTAGCCTATTACAACATTTACTAAATAAAGACCGAGCTTTCATGATTAGTAGCCGAGCTTCCTTATTCGGCTCAGTATTTTGAGACTAACAATCTCCCTCGAAGAAAGGCTTCCTGCGGATTCTGAGCTTCTATGTTCACAGACATGTTTTGAGGCTAACAATCTCCCTAATGTGTGGTCTTTGAATTCCTGAGGTGAGATCTTGAATCTTGCTTCCTTAGACTTGTTGGGATTGCTTAGTCGTTGAGTTCTTAAGTCTTTGGTCTTTATTATGTTGTAGGCTTGTTCCTTCATGTTGTGTGATCTTTGATCTTTAGCCATTGTCATTGTCTTTTGACTTCGTCTTTACATTCGAGATCTTTAAATCTTTCCTTGTATGTCTTGATCGACTTTGCCACCTTGCGATCTTGTGTCTTGGCCAACATGCTCATACTTTACATCTTCTTGAAAGCTCTCTAATAATCTCCCCCGAAGCTTGGTTTTTGAGGACTTATCTTTAATATCAGAGTTAACGGAAGTCTTTGTCTTTAATTCTTGAGATTTCTTGATTCTTAAATCTTGATGCTTATAGTATGTCTTTGTAGTTTGAGCATGAGCATGTGGTAATGAATTGGACTCTGCTAGAATGAGGTTGCAACATCGTCGTTTGTACCTGCATTAAGTGTTAGTGATAAATAGCAGATATGGACGAATATGGCTTTGTCATTCATCGAGATTCGGTCGCATTAACCTCCGGTTCTGTAAGGATCGTTTAACAATACAAATACTGCACATGTGATCAGGTAGGTTCAATTTAAAAGAACCTCCTTGACAGGGTTTCCAGCTCAAAGTGTTAGATCCTCTAACACATATACATTAGATTCACCGTACTTGCTTGTTCTCAATACCGGAACGTCTCAAAGCAAACAACACGATATGAGTAAATCAGATAGTTACTATCTTTCTGATTGAGTTGTCAATTCATTTACTGGACCAAATCGATATCCAGTTGACACAAACTTGATTCATATAGAATCTCGCAAGTCACCTACCAAGAGCTTGTTTGATGTTAGCTCAAGCAGGATTTCCATCTTCACGGTGAATACTTAAGTATCACTCAAATGTTCTGGAAAAATCATAAGGATAATGCGTAGGACTCTTTTTAACAGCTTGTGAACTTGATGATGTTCAATAAGTGTTTGTAATGGAATGTGTCCTAATGAGATTTATTTTATTGATCTCTTGGCTCTAGACTTGATTAGTGCATTTTGGTTTTAGTGCTCGGAGACTGGAGCAAACTACCATCTATTCAATATTAACTAACTCAGAGTGAGAAGGTTAATAGAAGTCGTGTGTATCTCTGTGACAAATGAGACAAGTTTCTGTTAAGAGAAACTTGAATGGCTGGGGAGGGTTGTGCATTACATCACTAGGTCCATGATGTCTTTCTTCAATATCAGAACTCATCTTTGTGAAAATTGATAAATTATGTATTGACCCAGTTTCTGCCTAAAATTATATGGAGGGCTTCTTTCTTTAGACCCTTTATCCTTACATTTCTTTTTCATTCTTCAGCCCCCTCAATGCTTACCAAGACGTCATTACTAACACCTAGTTGTGATTGTTCCAGTGTTAGCTCAATCTTAGTCGGCATTATTCCTATTTCTCATTCTTCTCCACATCATACCTAAGGACTGCTATTTCTAACTATGAAGTGTCCTTGGGTAGATCCCTCTCAGTTCTGGTTGGATCATAGGACTAGTACCTAACCTAACCACCTTATGACTTCAGAATCGTAGTGAATTAAGATGTTGTTGGGTATGAGATCGTAGCCATAAAACCTTTTCTGAAGAGTATCAAGCACTTTGAGTTAGTTAGATCACTTATTATTTTTAAGATCACATTTTAATTACATTTCTCCTCTTATTTTAAATACTAATTCACTTAGTTTTTGAAATACCATGTGATTAAAATTTGTCATGAAAATCCTGTAGAGAAAACTGTTAAACTTTATATGGAACATAAACTTGCTCCCCCTTAATTTTACATATGTTTGACACCAAAAAAATGATACCAAATTGTAAAATGAATATAAAATTGAGGGTTAGAATTTTTGAGCACACAATTTTGAGAGATTATGAATTGTCATTGAAGAATTCTTGAAAAATTATGCTCAGCCACTAAATCATCTTATAACATAAAATCTATTGAGTAGTCATTATTATTACAGATTTGTTATTAAGAGATTTTTGATAATGTTTTGAATACATAAAATGTCATGTTATGATGTATCCAAAATCATTAAAACTTTGTTTTTTGAAAAACTCCCCCTCAAACATTGACTCATTTTGAACATGACACCAAATATAAAAGAATTGTCTTGTAAAACTTGATGAGGGATGGAGTGTTGAACACACAAGTTTAAAAGATTATGAATTGTCATTGAGAAATTCTTAAAAAAATTATGTTTAACTTTTTGAAAAACATCATGTTAGAAGACTTCTCTTCTAACGCTAAAGATAAGCGCACTGAAACGTACATTCTCCTTTTTCGTTCGGGTCTGAGTTGCAATCTGAGAGTGATTACAAGTCATAAAGAAAATTAGAAATGACATGGTTTGAAAACATTTGAAACTCTTGCTCGAACTTCATTTACACGCCCGTGTCAATGTTAATCAACATTTCTAGGTACGTAAATGTTATTGATTCCAAGAGACATGTCGAGAATATTCTTTTTGGAAATTTTCTTGATTTTTCTGATTTGTATTTTCTTTTTGAAATTTTCTATTTTTGTATTTGTTTTTCTTAATAATATTTGCATGTTGTCCTCAGCAGTGATAGTTGTAGTTGAAGTGATAAGTTCTGTTGTAGGTTGATTATTTGATGTAGGTTCGGTGTCTTTTTTGTTTAGAATTATCAGAGAGAGAGCGGAAGACTTTGATACACTTCAATTTCCTGCATTGAAGTATTCTTCGTAGATAGGACTGAATAACAATTCCAACTCTTGGTGTGATGTAACTATCTTGTTTGCTAGAGGAACAACTTTTGGAACCAACTTTGAATTGGACAGTTCATTGTTGTGGTCGCGAATTCCCGGTTCTGAACTGTTATGATGAGAAGTCATTGCTTGTTCATCAGATTAGAATTCCTTGAAGCCCTAGTTTCTGAGATATTAGTCTTTTCAGTAACCAAACTCTGAGTCCTTCCTTTTTAGGATTGAAAGATATACTTGCACTTAAGTTAAGAGTACATGTACTGACATCAAGAGTTTGTTCCCATTCATATTAGTTAGTGATATCGTCATTTGAACCATTTGTGGGTTCACTATCAACCTTGGTTGTGCTAGAGGTGAATATCTTTCTAGTAGGAACCCACCTAAGACCAACAGATGTAAAAATTTTACCCGTCGGTTTCCACCTAAGACAAGATCAAGGAGTCATTGTTTTCTCATGCGCAACGGAAGTCTTTTTTATTGAAAACCTATGTCCTTTTGGGATGTGTCTTTTTGGTTTCTTTGCAACACTTGTTTGCTCTACGGGTTTGTTTCTGTTTGTTGTCTTATTAGATGGAACCTTAGCATGCGAGTTGGCCTTTTTTAGGAATTTTGTTACACAAGAATCATGATTTGCATTAAACATACATTTCTGACATGTAGAGCAAACAAAATGTTTGGAGTTAGAAAATTCCTAGAATTCCTAGGGTGTTCTGCTATGGGCACAGTCTTTGTCGTTATGCAACTACTCTTAGATACAGGCCAATTCCTAGAGTTTTGGTTATTGATCCTAGGTTTTGGTTTGCTACCATTAGATGTGCTTTGTGATCTAGCAAAAGGCATCACACTAGGTTCTGAATTCCTACTGCTTTATTGTGTCTTTTTCTTTGCTTCCTCTAGCTAATGATTATGAACCATGTCATTTGAGTTATACCTAGATAAGCTAGGTGCAATCATGTGATGAGGTTTTGCAAAGGCAAATTCTCTTTCCCGAGGCAAATAATGTGTAGTGACTGGTTTTGGCAAATCGTTGTTCACATCAACTTGGGAGGCAAACCGTCATTTTGAAATTCTAGGTCGTTCAACTTAAACGCAGTCGGTTGTCTAATAACTGATTGGTTTCTATGTGGCTGTAAAACCGGTTTTCCTAAGATTGATGATTTTGCAAACTTAGTATTCACACTATTTCCTGTTAATTTTCTTAACTCATTTTTTAATGCTGCAATTGCAAATTCTTTTTCCTAAAGTTGAGCTTTGAAGTCAGCATTTTGAGCAATCAAATAAGTTGTGTGTTCTATAGTCTTAGCTCTCGTTGTCTTGATAGAATCAGACCGTTCTTTGTAATGCCTTTTCAAATTCTTATTTTCCTTAAGTAATTTAGCCACTTTATGTTATAATTTGATGTTTATTGTTTCAATTACATCTATGTCATGTTTAACCATGGCTTCATTACTTTTTACTTTCGAAAATTGACCATGTTGCCCTGCTTTTAAAGCTTGATTTTGATATTTAAGTTCAAGAGCAATACAATGTGCTTCCATTCTTGAAAAATCTTTTTGAAATTGGGCAACGGTCTTTTTGAGACAAATATTTCAGACTCAAGAGATTGATTTAAGAGTTTAGTTGTCTGGTTATCAGTTAATTTAGCAGGCAAAGGACATGTGTCATGACATTGTTTAGCATTCTGGTCAACCTCTCCTTCATTATTGAATTCAGGTTACTCAGTATGTTGTTGTCCTATATCAAAGACATTGTTGATTGTACCTCAGCCATTGGCTCTTCATTATATATGGGTTTGATATCTGCTTCCTTAGCATGTGCATCATTACCTGATCTGCTGCTTGTATCCTGTTCTTTTGATTCTGTCCCACTGCTTTGTGTGTCAACCAAACTAGCATCCAATGCATTAGTCGTATCAATCTTTTCTTCTGTTGTCTGCATTTGTCTTTCATTCACCCAGCTGTCATACTCCCATTTATGCAGTGCTCTTTTATCAATCGACTTCTTAACAGATTCCATGTGTTGGATCAGTGTATCACGAAACTTTGGAATCTCAAGTTGAGTGTATTCTAGAAAGTAATTGCGTGTCATTTTAACATATTCATCATCCAAATAAATCAGTGACTTGATGAACATCTGAAACTGTGTCTCGAGTACTTTAAAAGCAGCTATGAATCCAATCTCTTGAAATTCTTCTTTGTCAAGTTGCTTTTCTAGTTGATCCATGTTTAGGAACATTGTGCCTGTGAAAGTCTCTAGATCTTGACCAAAGAGTGTCGCAAATGCGCGTTTGAATCCATACTCGGTGCGAGTTCCTTTTAAGTCGTTTTTTAAAAGAAGCTTGAGGTGTGAATGAAGTAGTCAAAAAGATACCATGCAACGTTCTTGTGCTTTGTCTTCTGAAATAGCATCCAATGCTTTGACTTCTTGAACTGTGCACTCTTGAATCTACAACTTTTTGTCATCCAACCTTTTCTAAATCGTTTGTGCATGAATGATTGTTTTGAGCATATATTTTTTAATGAAGTCAAAGTTTTTAAATATTGTTTCTTTGAAGAGTTGAGGTTCCATGCCAGTATATGCGTGAAAGTCCTTTCTTGCATACTTACCATCTAAACTTGAAGGCTTTATTAGCACGGAGGTGAAAATTTTCTCAAATTGTGTCTTGAGCACTCTAAAGGCATTCTAGCAGTTGGACTCCAAAATAGTTTCTTTGGTAAGTTGTTGTTCCAGTGTATCCATGTTCTGAGAGAACGTTCTTGTGAATGTGTCAACATCTTCACCAAAAATATGACTAAATGCACGTTCAAATTCACTTTTAGTGATGCCTTGTTCATGTTTCTGTGTGAAATTTGATTTAAGTGCACTAAGACCGTTTAGGCAACTACCTTTCAAGATCTTTGCTCGTTTTAGCATTTGTTGCATGTCTTGTTCATCTGAATCTGAACACGAAGATAAAGTATCTTTCGGTTCCATTTTACCGTGAATTGAAGTGAAAATGATTTGTAGGATCTTAAGTAGGTAAAGTGATTGTTGTTGTGGATTGAAATCAATTAATGTTCACGGGATTTTACAAATCTATGATTTAAACCGAGAAAAGAAATGGAATCTTTTTCGGGATTTTACAAAATCAAGAAGAAACCGTGAAACAATAATTAATTGTTGTTGAAATCGTTGTTGTTGTCGTAGTACTTGAGCTTTTTTTAACGATTGATGAGCTTAAAACGACGAACGGTACACAAACTTTCAACTTAAAATGAGTAACGGTTGATTAAAACTCAAATAAGGACTAACGGTGCAATTACTGTTCACTTTGGAGGATTAACGGGTTGAATCATAACTATTAAGGAGTAACGGTGTAATTTAGAATCAACAAGAAGGGTTAATAAGCAAGGAAAGGACTAACTTTGAAATGATCCTTAAGTCTAGGGACTGCATGTGTTACTTTTCAAATTTAGTTTATTAATAACAATTTTCCCACCATTTTTATCATCTTTTTTCGTTTTAAATTTTGTAAAATGGAACGAATGAATTTGATATCTCGCGGAATGGTACGTTTATCGTCGGTAAGAAATGAATATACCACGATGATCGTAACAGGATCACGATCACAATGGTAGTCGTTAGAAGTCCCGTAATGAACCGACACTCGAAACAGAAAACCCGAAACAACTCGAAACGAGTATAGTTTCCTCTGGTTAGATTGTTTAATCGCCTCCTATTGCTTAAGATGTTAACTCGCCTTCTACTAAGATGTTAACTCTCCTTCTACTAAGATGTTAGTTCGCCTTTGCTAAGAACTTGTTAACTCGCCTCGACACAGTTTGTTAACTCGCCTTCTACTAGGGATGATAATTTGCCTTCTGCTTAAGGTGTTTACTCGCCTCGAGCTAAACTCTAAAATCGTACTAACGTCCTTGCTTCTTGTCTTCTACAGAATCCAACAAAAACCAACATCCTTGTTTTTTTGTTTCCTTGTCTCAAGCCGTGAACCACAAATAAGCTTAAAAAATAAGCACTTGTCCACCACAATAAGTCACGAAGAGGACACAACAATAAGCAGTTTGACAACCGAATAACCCAACAATAAGCTCTTTTAGCATCAGACAAAGTCTCGAAAACTACGACAAATAAGCTAGGAAAAGTGTCGACACTAAATAAGCTAATAAAAAGCTTCAACAAAAAGAAAAAAAACTGTTTAGACCACAAAGAAGTCACGAAAAGAAAGAAACAAAACTGCTAAAGATGCAAACGTTTTTAGGAGAAAGCTTTCGTTTTTGGAATAATAGAGACTTTTTATGATTAAATCAGCAAAACAACAAAAAATAAAGACAAAAAATAAAGACAATAGCTTTGGCCACGTTTTTGTGTCTTTTGATCCACAAATGAACCAATTTACTGTTGAAGCCCAAAATGAAAGAACAAGACACGAAAAAAACAAATTGATACCCTTTATGCTACAAACGTTTTGGATAAAAATGATCAACTTTGGCAAAAGTAAGCAAAAGAAAGAAAAACAAATAAGCCAAACGAAAAGAAATTGTAAAATCTGTCGAATAAGCTCATAAAATCACCACAACTTATCATAAAACCCACCCGTGACGAGTGATACCAATTGTAGGACCCAAGATATACTTTTACTTCACCATGATAACCAAGAAAATAATATGAGAAGAATATAAAGAAGAGTAGAGAGAGAAAGTAAGAAAGAAAAGGATGGTTAATTCTTACAAGTGTAAAACAAACAAATGAGAACCAACACCCTCTCCACACTTAGAGAGGGGTATTTATATTTAAACCATGGACCGGCCTTCTTAGGCTTTGTTGGGTCGAATGGTATTTTATCTTGGGTCGGGCTCGGGATTACTTTGGACCTTAGTCCGAAACACGTACAATATTAGATTAATTAACGAGCCCGATTCCCGTTCTAGACTATTACAACATTTACTAAATAAAGACCGAGCTTTCATGATTAGTAGCCGAGCTTCCTTGTTCGCCTTAATATTTTAAGGCTAACAATGTGAAATAACTTAAGAGGGATCAACCATATAAAGAGGCAAGGTAGTATAAAGACTATTACCCGATGGTATCCTTTCTACGCACTCTGCTTTTCCCCTAGACTTGTCTACATGCTATACAGACAAAATCTGGTTTTCTAAACTAACGCGCTCAATCATCATCAAGAAGCAAAAATAAAGGATCAACAATCTACTTCATGCAATCATAAGCAAATACAAAGGAGGGTTTAGCCTCGCATGTTATAAAGAAAGCAAAGAGATAAATCAATCGCACAACACATAGACATATTGAATGATTAATGATAAATAACCTTACTTGGATTAAAACATGAATTCAAGGTAGTTTGATAGGGTTTTGAGGCCCTAACAATGACCTATGAAGCTGCTACAAGAGCTAGGGTTCGTCTCCTTAAGTTATACAAAGTTATCCCAAAAGTTACACTCTTGAAACCCTATAATCGGTTTAATATATATATATATATATAGATATCGTTGCGACGGCGTCGCGTTGCAATCTTGACGCTGTTGCTACGTGGATGATTCTATATCCTCATTGAGTCGGCTACGTCCTGACGCCGTCACTAAATCTCTGACGCCGTCGCTAGATGGATCACAAGGGCGTCGCGTTATGCCTGCGACGCCGTCTCCACGCGTTGTAAGCAATACTTCTTCAAGGATTTGGTGTAGGTCCGTAATCTTGTCCGTTTCTTATCCAAATGAGCCCAAGTCACGTGTATTCCCTCCAAATGCTATCCAAGTGCTAAAAACCTAAAAACAAACGATTAAGCACATAATCTGAGCATATTTGCATGATATAGGGGGTTAAATAATCCTGAAATAGTGTATAAAATGACACCTCATTAAATACTCCTACACTTGGGATTTGCTTATCCTCAAGCAAATGGGCTTTTCTACCTAGATAATAGCAATATGAGGGTCATTTAACCTACTCTTTGTAAGTATTTTACAATACAACCTTCTAGACCTCGTAATTAAAAGCACAGAAAGCATACGCTAGCACCTCACATAAGTGTTTGGGATTCTCTCTTTCTCTCAAGTGTATAATAAATAAAAAATAATAGAGAAATGGAAAATCAACACTCATTACCTGTCATAGCATATAAATTACCATCGGCTTGGTAAAGGATCAAACCTCCATCGTTGGGCGCAAGCATTATTCATTACTATCCAAGAGGTCTTTTAAAGATTTGTGGGGTGTATGTGTAAGATAACATATAATGGAAATAGAAACGGATGGGATACATTTGGGTGGTGACTTTGGGTGAATTTGGAGTGAAAGGGTTAGCTAATTATTTATACGAATATACGCTAGTTTGGTTGCTAAGCCAAGACTCAAACGAAGATATACAAACTCCACACAACTCTACATCAATCTTTTTCTTTTTCTTTTTCTTTTCTTGACTCTATGATAAACATAAATATAAGCAAATGGAAGCCCGTACATTTTTTTACTCTTTTTTATATACATTTTTTTGGTACAATTTTGCCCTGCCATTGCTTAAACATATAATACATCATGGGGGGTTTTAGATACACCCCTACACTTGAACTTTTACATACTCTATTATTTACAATCTAACTAATGACCCGATTTGAGGTGGATCAAAATAACATGGAGATCATCTAACAAAGATATGGGGGTATTGATTTAACTTTTCTTTCCCATTCTTCCGCGAAATAAATACTACCATGAATCTTAATCGTCCCAAAACTATATTTACAAGGATAAGGACTTAGCAACCGTGTACTCAAATAATTAACTTGGGTTAAAACAATAATGTACTAAAATCGAGTACATAAAAGGTAGGCTAAGGCGATTTGGGTGTAACGATTGGTTTAAGGGTGAACAATGCTCTTCATTAATAGTCCGGCTTAACTAGAAAATTACAAGAACTGTAGAAAAGGATAGGCTTGGAGGGTTGTACTAGGGGTATCCTGCACTAAAAATGAGTGCATGGCAAAGGTGTGGGATAGTTATATGATCGATGCGACCATCATAAAAATTACAGGTTTAAAACATGGGTTAATCCTAGTGCCTCTTATCTAGCAAATCCTAATATTCACTATGCGGTCTTGGGATGCATCACAATAACAAGTTCTAGAATTTAATATACTACCGGTACACTCATATAATTTAATACCTATCTCAATGCTCTAGAAAAGGCGACAAAGACCAAACGTACACATTCGTAACGACGGAATAGACACATATGACTGCTCACTCCTTAACTCGAGAAAGCTAAAGGTATAAACTTTCTTGGGTATCAGTAATGGATACCCGAATTCCTATAGATCTAAAGGCGAACGCCACATTTTTAGGGTGGAATTCTGAGGGTTTTTGTGATAGTCATATACATTCCTATCCATGAGACGCTATTAATACTCAGTTTTTGTCTGTGTGTGTCATAAAAAATTTTAAATTTTGGTTAAAATTACCTTTTTATGCTAGTTTCGATATACTACCCATTGTTTTAAGGACAAAGCAAATGGCAAATGAAAGGATTGTTTCTAAGGCTTATTTCCCCCTACACTTAAGTTGAACATTGTCCCCAATGTTCTATAGAAGTACCTGTAAAAACAAATAAAGGGAAAAGAAAACAAGTAAAAGAAACTAGTACTCCCTTAGTTTGCTCAATAATGGAGAAGAAACATGTTAGGAATAAATCTTCATACGACTTAATACTGCCAACAGTACTAAAGGAGTTAGTACTGCCAGTACAAAGTTAGTACTGCCAAGGTTACTTAATACTGCTAGACGTAGAAGTTAGTACTGCTAAATGGTCAAAGCTGATGATCTGAAGATAAGAATGCATGGAGAGTATTTCGGATATTTATATTTGAATTGTAACTGAACCTAAATGATAGGCTGATATCTTTGTAAAGGGCTCCTTGTATTTCTATAAAAGGAGATCCCAAGTGTAGAGTAACTTAGAACTTTTCAGAGATCTATTTAGAGAAAATTTGTAATAGCTTCAAGGTTGTGTAACCCCAGTACTTAAAGAGTACTCGTATTATTTATAATATTGAAGCAGTGAGTTTTGTGTTCATTGTGTGTTTTAGTCATTACTTGTAACAACCGTGACTTGAGCAGGTTAGTCAAACCTTTAGTGTTGACTTATATGTCTGTTGCAATGTACGGTTTATGTGATTTTATGTGTTATGTGTGCTATTATGTGTTTATGAGGTGTTGGTAATCCATTTAATGAGTGTGATCATCTCAATAAGATTGGAATAATGGTGAAAAATTGTGAGTTCCTTCTGTTCACTTTTAAGTAACAGGGAAATAATTATCGTGAATTTAATGTTTTGTCTTAAATGTGTAAGTATTTATACGTATATGTATTTTTTTTAGTTATTTAAAATAGGTTTAGCGTTTAAGTGTTAGATTAAGAAAAAGTAAAATTTCTATTTTTAGAAAGTTAGGATGGAAATGAAAAGTTATTTTTAGAAAGATAGTACACTGCGTTTAAGCAAAAAGGTTTAGTCGAATTAATTAAGGTTTTTATAAAAACTTAAGGTTTTAATTGTAAATATAAAATAAAAAAAATAAAAAAAAATAAAAAAAATATTTTTTTATTGGATGAATAGTGTTCCGAAAATTAGAAGAAAAAAAGGAAAAAGAAAAAAAAAGAAAAATAATTAGAATCCTAGTTTATATCTAAGACCTAATTAGATTTAGTTTAAAACACAACTAGGATGCCTATATAAACAAGATTAAAATCCCTAACCCTCCCCATTCATAAAATTCGACCGGCCATAGAAGGAGGAAGCAAGAAACGAAATTTTTTAGGGTTTCGCATTAAGGTACGATTCGATTTGTTAATTCTAGCTCGTTTATTTTACTAGTAACTTAGTTATGATGGATTAAGGTTTAAATTTAGTTTTATAAATTAGAGTATTTAATTTCCAGAAAGTTTATGATATATTAATGTTAGTTTAATCATTTGATTAATTAGATTAGCGATATGATCATGCGTTAGGGCTTGGATCACTCGAATTAGATGCGTAATTCACTGCAGAAAGTTAGGCAGTTTTGTAACGAGCATAACTCGGTCATAAAAGATCAAATAAATATTTTACAACATACTGGAGATAACCTCAGAGAGTCTACTTTCTAGAAAATCCGGCCTCATAAGTTTTTATGGTCGGGAAGTGGGTCAAATGGTCATTACAAAATCAGTGTGTAAAACAGTGACGAATTTCAGTTTTGGTTTTGATTTTTCTAAAAATACTTAGACACTGAGTTAGAGGCTCTAAGTCACGTGGAAGTTAGTTCATATATTGTGTGTGACCTCTGAATTTTGGCTAAGGTCATAGTGGGGTCTAAGTTGGGTAATTAATGCCATACTTTTAGAAGGTCAGATTCTGGACGAATTTTAAACACTTTGGATTAATGAATTTCTAAGGGGTATTTATAAAAGGGTAGTGACTTTGGGAGAACTATGAGAGGTTCATAGGACATATATGTAGCATGGTGAATTTTGGTTTGAATTATGGGAGTGTTTAAGTAGTGCGTTTAGGGCACGCAAGTGAGAGTAAAATTCTGCCTAAAACCAGAAAGTTTAAAGAGTAGCATTTAAGTATAAATGAAATATGTAAGAATGGGTAAAGGTTTTAAATGATTATAGGACTATGATAGATAGCCTAGGTATCCATCATAGTTGAAGTTACATCATATTGGGTTGAATACCTAATTGATGGTAGCTAATAATGTGTTTAAATTGTTTAGATTGTTCGTGAGATTTTGTGAAGTTTTGATTGGATCTTTTTGGAAGCTAAGCTTCAGGTGAGTTTCATAGTCCCATTTTTAAATGTCTTTACATTTTGGGATGAAAATGATGCTTATGATCTAAAGATGTTTTGAATGCTGTGATTATGTGGTTAATAGTGTATGGACAATATGCTACTGTTATATGACTTATTGTTGCATGTTGAATGTGATATTGGTGTTATCGTCTACTCATGTAGGCAAGACTTGGGATTTATCCCGAGTGGTAATGTGGTGTTATCGTCTACTTATGTAGGCAAGATCCTTGGAGCTGATCAACTCCTTGTGATATTGTGTTATCGGTACCAAGAGTCTGGAATTGGATATTGGATCCTTTCCATGACTATTAATGGAGCGGGGGTAACGTTCCTACCCAGTTGTTGTAATGGATCGGGGGTAACGTTCCTACCCAGTATGTGGATTGCATGTTAGCATAAGTTCATATTGTGCATAATTGTCCTTATTGTTTGATAATCACAGTAATTCTGTTTTAAAGTTTTATTGTTGTCCTAAACCTATGTCTCTCACCAACCATGTGTTGACGTATTTTAGCATCATTTTCAGGTGAGCATAATGAGGTTAGGCAAAGTGGCTAGAGAGAGACTGCTAGGGTGCATGGGAGCATACTTCCCTATTTGCTTTGGTTGCATGAACTTATGTTATTTGTTTTGAATTTTTATTAGGAGCGTGGATTTATTATTCTTGTATTGGAGAGACCCACTTTCTTTAATACAAGAAGTTGTTTGTTTGGATTATCGATATTGTCATGACACATTGTGTTCCTTGACTCGTTTATGCATTTAGAAATTCTCTGTTTCGACACCATTGTGTTATGATGATATCCATGACGTTACGCCTCGCGTTTCCGCCTTGGCGGGGTGTGACAGATTGGTATCAGAGCCTATGGTTATAGAGAACTAGGTGGTTAAGCCTAGCTTTATCACGAAGCTACCAAAGACATCAAGCAGACATGACATGATTTAGGTCATAGTTGATCGTCTTACAAAGTCAGCCCATTTCTTGCCAATGAAAGAGACTGGCAAAATGGAAAAATTAAAAAGGCTGTACTTGAAAGAAGTAGTCTTCAGACACGGATGCCGATATCGATTATTTCCAACCATGATGATCTATTTACTTCGAGATTTTGGCAGTCGCTTTAGGAAGCTTTGGGAATGCGCATAGACATGAGCACTACATATCATCCACAAACTAACGGACAAAGCGAGAGGACAGTACAAACGTTGGAAGATATGTTGCGAGCCTGTGTGATCAACTTTAGAAAGAGTTAGGATAGACATCTACCTTTGGTAGAGTTCTCATATAACAACAGTTATCACACCAACATCAAGGATGCACTATTTGAAGCACTTTATGGTCGAAAGTGCCGTTCACCTGTTTGTTGGGCCTAGGTTGGAGACGCCCAACTTACCGGTCCAGATATCATTCACGAAACAACACAGAAGATCGTTCAACATCAAAACCGAATGCAAGCTGTACATGACCGACAAAAAGAGTTATGCTGATAAGAGGCGTAAGCCGCTTGAGTTCCAAGTTAGAGACAAGGTCATGTTAAAAGTTTCACCGTGAAAGGGAGTGATCCGATTTGGAAAGCGTAGAAAGTTGAACCCCCGATACATTGGACCGTTTAAAATCTTAGCAAGGATTGGTCTGGTAGCTTACCAACTTGAGATACTACAAGAACTAAGTAATGTTCATAATGTATTTCATGTGTGCAATCTAAAGAAGTGGTTATCCGACGAAACACTCATCATATCTCTGGAAGAGATCCAAGTTGACGATAAGTTTAACTTTGTCGAAGAACCGGTAGAAATCATGGACCGCGGGGTCAAACAACTTAAGCAAAGCCGTATACCGATTATCAAAGTTCGATAGAACTCTAAAAGAGGTCCAAAGTTTACATGGGAACGTGAAGATCAATTTCGAAACAAGTATCCGCATCTCTTCACCAACAATCCACTAGAAGGCAACTCAAATTGAATTTCAGACGAAATTCTTTTAACGAGGGAAAACTATGACAATCTACATTTTTAGGTCATTTTACGTCAATAAACTCAAAACTATTTACTTTGAGCTTTTACGTGTTTACTTTTAATTATAACCGTTAAGTTAAATCGCGTAAACCAAAAATCAACAATTAACGTAAACCGGCATTGAACAAATATAAGTTTACGTTAAATAAGTGTTATATAATTATTACGAAGATAATTCATAACTTTTCGTATTTTATTTTTATTCTTTACGTAAAACGTTTACGTTTTGCGTTATGAATTTCCATGCATGCATGTAAACTATACCACATTTACCAATACCCTAAATATTTATACCTTATCAAAAATTAAACATTTCCCTCCCCCACTTCTACCTATTTGGACCGGCCCCATGTATCATCATACATAAAATAATACCAAAATTTCAATACACTAGATAATACTAAAGTACTTATCAACTTCTGCTAACTTTCTTACATAAACTCTTACACTAGCCAACCTCTCATCTTTTTCTTACCAAAACTCTTACAAGCCACGCTTCCCCTAATTTTTTGGATAATTGGTACTTGTGTTTCCTAGATATTTATCCTATATAAAGATGATGCATCAACTAGCTAATTCACTCTTATTTTACGCTTGTAAAAATTCAACAAAATCTCTCTTTTCTCTCAACATAGCCCACGGCTGAAAATAAGCCATAACAAATCCATTTGTTTTTCATTTTATTGATATCACAAGCAATCTAGTGTGTTCAAGGTTAATATCTAAGGTATTCCAATGTGATTTCAAGCTTGGATTTCAAGATCTAAGTTAGGGTTAGATGAGATTAGGTTAGTTTGGATGTGTTGATTGTGGAAGAGGTTGAAGTGGTTAGATTAGAGGTTGTTGTTTTATAAATATGAGGTTAAAATTATAGTTTTGAAGTATATAAAATACCCTTAAGGGCAACCAACTTAGTCAGTAAAGATAAGGATTTTTTTGAAGAGTTAAAACCTTAAAAATATGCTAGTACACCTTAATACGATTCCGGCCATATAAAGAACTCGAAAAACGGACGTAAAACGAAGAAGTTATGGTCAAAACAAGATTTGTAGCAATACCGGCAAATGTAGTTTTTTATATAATCTGGCAGTTTTGGTTTTCGTGGTTTTGACCCTTTTCGGGTCCGTTTCGGCTAAAGTGTAAAACTAGAAAGTTGCTCGGAATGATTTTTCAGTTAAATGTCTCGAGTTTTGAAGCCCGATAGTGTAAAACGGAAGAGTTATTCTTAATCAAACTTGGACTATTTTTCTGAAATTATCATAAATTTTTTACGCACATTTTTATTAGTGTCAAAGCTGTTAGGAATAGTAATTTGTGTTTTCGGACGTTTTCGGGTCCGGAACGCGGAAAAACTGATGTAAAACGAAAAAGTTATGGTCAAAACAAAATTTTGAAACAATACCGGCAAATGCAGTTTTTTATATAATCTAGAAGAATTGGTTTTCATAATTTTGATCCCATTCGAATCAGAACGGTTAACTGTTAAAAAACTAGAAACTTTCTAGGATGATTTTTCGGTAAAGAATCGAAAGTTTTAAAGCCCGAAAGGTAAAACGGAAGAGTTATTCTTAATCAAACTTGGACTATTTTTCGGACAATGACATGAAATTTCCTGCACACTTTTTACAAGTTAAGAATGCTGTTAGGAATAGTAATTTGGGTTTTCGGACGTTTTCGGGTCCGTTTGGACTAAATAAAAAAACCGTAGGAAATTTCTTATTCTTCTCATTTTACTTTTAATTCTCATCGGATCCCTACTATATATATATATATATATATATATATATATATATATATATATATATATTGCTGTTGTTGTAAAAATAATAAAAGTGGTAAACTTAGCGTAATCATTATTTTGACTAATAAGCTAAAACTATTAGGTTGTGATATAACGATGTAAAACACATCGATTTATTTTATTACGATTGCATTATTCTAAATCGACCTATAAATAGGTTGCATACCGGTCATTTGTAACAACAGTCTTTGTTGACTTTCCAAAGTCAATACCGTCTCTAAAGGTGAGATTTCATAGCCCCACATTTTACCTACTTATTTATTTGGGGTGAAATTACATTGCTCATTTTTACGTTTGGACACAAGTACAAATTACTCGTTTACGGATTGGTCTAACTACCCTTAACCTATGACTTCTAGTACGCCCTTTTTCATGAACCGTTAATTACTCTGTGTAAGTACGAATGTTATGAATAGATCTATTGGGATTGACATCCCCGCCATGTTTGACTAAGTACATGTTAAACGGGCGCAGTTTCATTTGAGATACGTTACGGGTGTCCTAGGTTAGGCACTCGCATGGGCTTTTATTCTTGATTATGGTTAGCGCTTCAGTGTCATGAGCTTAGAAAATAGTAAATGCATTTTTGTGTGACTTTGTATCTGTTATATTGTCATACACGCTTTAAAATCTTGTGGTTCACATTTACAGTCTTATAAACCTATGAACTCACCAACTTTATTGTTGACACTTTTAGCAATGTTTTTCTCTGGTGCTTGATTTCTATGGCTTGCTTATGGTGTCTCATTAACGAAGTATTTTCCTGCATTATGTTGATCATTTGTGTAACTTTTGAACTACTAGTACTTTTGGGTTTAAGTATTGTAATGTACTCGGTTAAAAACTTATCCCGCCTTGTTTAAATTCAAATGATCACTTTTCAAAATGACTCATGTAGAGGTCGTTCTTTATTACTGTGTGTTATGATGATATGAAGTCACTCACCCCCAGTTACCTTTCCGCTGTGACATTTTGGGGGTGTGACAACGAGAACTCTTGATCCCGAGTGGAATAGACTCGATGATTTCATTAAAATGTTGATTATTGGCACATGCTCAGAATCGTTGCAAGATCAATAGGTGTCCACATCGAGTAATGCAAAACAATTATATGATAATCTGATAGATCTTTTCCACGACAATGAATATGTTAGGGTCATCACTCTCAACAATCAACTAGGTTCGATCAATATAGATACTCTTTAAATCAATGCATACTATTCTAAAATACAAAACATGGCGCGCCGTTTAAAAATTCTTGGTGGCTTGGTAAGTACAAGAATCTTGTGTTTTATGCTCTTAATGATTTAGACTCACATTATAAACAAATAGCCAATAAAATTGGTCATGTTCACCCCATTCTAACATTTTCACAAATCAAAATATGCTCTTATTGGAAGAGAGCGAATTAAAAGATAAAGAATATACAGGTCAAACTCATGTTAATTATTCTCCTTCATCACCTAAATTTTTGTTGGCACCTAATAGTTCTAGTGGGAATCGTAGTGGCTCAAATAACTCAAACAAATTTGCGAATGCTTAAATTATACCATCTTTTAGTAATCATTTTTCCCAAGGAACATACCGATTTGATGATAGTTGTTCATGATAATCGATTCCATGTTATTTTACTTAATAATAGTACATATACTCGAAACGAGATGTGATATATGGGTTAAGCATCAAACAAAAGGTATTTACCAAACACACTTTGGACACCCCCTAGACTCCATAACAACCAAACCTCAACCCAACCTATTTGGTCCCTCGTCAGGCGCAAGTCCAACCCATTACTCATTATTTGAAGCCTAACAGGCCTTGATTTCTCATCAAATAGTCGTGGCCCAACAGCTAGTCGTGGTCCATGTAACACCCCCATTTTTACATATAGCAGCGAAAGCTAATCTGGGGTATTACTTCAAGGTACAATAGTCATAATCATTGAAAACGAATCAAAAAGAGTCGTTTTTGAAAATATGTTATCATTCATTATTTCTTCAGAGTTTTTACAAACGAGAGGTTCCCAAAATCTATACAATAAAGTTTGAATGATAACGGTTTTTCCATCTTCATGTCCTCGCCACTCCGTGCCATTAGTTACCTGAGATAAAACATGCTAAAAGTCAACAAAAAGGTTGAGTGAAATCCATAGGTTTAAGTAATATAATTTGAATGCAAGTGCGATATTGGGCTACATTGATATACACCCGTTATTGAAAACATATTTATTATTGCCATTAGCTCATGAATCTGAAGCCTTAGGGTATGGTGATACGTTATAGCCCCTGCGGGTACCTTTGCCAAAATACCCGCGTGATTTCTAATGATGTGAAATTGGTTACACGTAACTGGGTACACCAATCAGGGAGTCCAGCCCAAATAGATCTATTCACATCATTCGCGCTTACTACGGAGAGTAATTAACGGTTCATGATTATGGGGACTTAAAGGCAAAGCAGTTACTTAGGCAATAGTAAATTGAAATAGCATGTAGAAATAATTGCATTCATGTTTATAGCATGTATCCCCCTCGCGGGTTTATAAAACATTTGAAATATTGAAATGCGAGGCTATGAACTCACCTGAACAGTTATAGGGAAATTGATAGCTAATGTATATGAAATGATTGTAACGACTTCAACACGGGCAACCTGGGGTAATATGGCAAGTCTTAGTTTGATTGAATATGTAAGATTTTACATCGATGTTGGTTTTGATATTAAAATTATCATAACACCGTTCGGGCCATCATAATTCAGAAGTCATTCAGTAAACGTTTGAGGAGCTAGGGCACTTTAAATCGTAAACCCAACAACTCAGTCAGAACGTAATACCAAGATGAAACTCCTTAATATGAAGCTCCTTAGTATTGTGGTATGATATAGATCTGGGACATGATTTTTGACAGCACATCGATGATGAATGATATAATGATTAGAACATAAGTAGTTTTAAGCATTTTATTCAATATCTGGAGATGTTAAGCACGAGGAGCATTAATTAAAGTTATGTCTAGTAAGGTTTTGAATGTGTTTTTATACTTTTACAAAATGTTACATTTTAGTCCCTGGGGTTCTGGGAAATTGCAAATAGACCCCTAGTGTTTGCACTTTTATGACTTTGGTCCTTTAACTTTAAAAGATATACCAAGTAAACCTAGGACTTTGAAAAGTGACTTAATAGACCCTTATAGTTATAACTTTGATAAAATGACACTTTTAGTCCTTTTAGTTATAAGTTTCTGAAAATTACGATATATATCCCTTGCATGGATTATAATTACAAAATATATCCAAATTGCCATGCAAGCTTATTTTAACATTTCAATAGACATTTATAAGTTATAATAAATTAAAATATGAAGATTTAACACAATGCAAGTTTAAATTAACGATTTGTTAAGCTAGGATGTAAAACGGGTCAAATTAGGGTTTTAAAATGAAAACGCGCGGGTTTTAACATCAAATTCTCTTATGACTTATCAAATTACTTATTTTAACATTTTAATAGCTTATTAGGATTGATTATAACAAAATTTTACAAGTTTAACTCATAATTTAAGTAAAAACATGAAATTAGGGTTTCAGGCGTACGGTTTTGGATCAAAAAGGCATAACACTTAGGTTTTTGAGTTCAAAGCTTTAAATTATGATTTTTATCAAGATCATATGAACATTATAATGTTACATGATCAGAATATAAGTTTAGAGAACCTGGTTTGAGCTTATGGCTTGGAAACGGGTCAGAATCAGGACTTTCGGCTTCGTACGGCTAGAATAACGACTCCTGGGCTTCGTTTCTTGGTTTCTTTTGCTTCCTTTATAAACTTGATACTTCTTAAGACCTTCTTAGCACTTAACGGAGAAAAGGATTTCTGCCTATAAAGGGTATGAGAGAAGAGAGTGGGGGATGAGAATGAATGAAGTTCTATGGTCCTATTTATACCCATTTGAAGGTATAATGAGTAAGAAAGGGTTATGATATGGTCTTGACACATATTAGGTCTAGTTTATGATGTGTATAAGCTAGAATTTCAATGGCGTAGGTCTAGAAAAATAGGTTGAAGGATGTGGCTACCTTTCTTGCTGCTGCGGCTGAAGAGAAACAAAAGAGAGGCCATGTGTTCTCATATTTGACCATGTGATGGTCTAAGTATCTGGTTAAGCAGCTTGAAGGTTTCTAGAATAGGTTCACATAATTTATTTGCACTTGGAATGGTTTAAAATGGGTCAAAATTGAGGGTGAAGGGGTTCGGGCTGTTTTGGGGTTCGACTAGGGTTTCACAAGTTTTCAAGTCTTTATTTCGTGTATAAATGATTAAGGATAGTTAATATATGTAGCCAAGGTCTGATATAGGAAGTATTAGCAAAGATTAGCAATTGGTTTGGGTTAAAACGGATTAGAATTGAAGAAATGAGGTCACGGGTTCAAATAGGGCTCGTTTAGGGTTTTCTTGACTTTCTTGGCTTATATTTTGCATACTCTTGATTAGGAATGATGGAATACAAATCCTAGGGCTTATATAAAGTATTATCAATGAATTTTGGTCGTTGGTTTAAGTTAAAATGGGTTGAAATTGAAAGAATAAGCCGTGGCTTGGAATTAGGGTTCATATAAGGCTTTTAGGGTTTTCTAGCTTTGTAATTCTCGTACATTGTTGAAGCAAGGATGGTTAATGATGGATAAAGGTTTTTAAACTCATTTTATGGGTTTACAATGACTCTTGGTTGCTTACTTGAGAATGAGATGGTCTGGAAATGAGTAAACGGGTCAAAATCACAATTAGGGCACAATTAGGGTTTTCTAGATTCGTTTCTTGTATAATTGAAGTATAATGATGAAATGATAATGGATTACGATTGAGAAGTGTAATTTAATGTATTATAAAATATTTAAGTATTGGTTTAAGTTTATAATGATCAAAACGAAGGAAACGAGTCATGGTTAAAAACTAGACTGTTTAGGATTTAGGGTTTGAAATATGATAATGGATTATGATTGCGAATGTTGTAATTTATGTTATTATAACTTATTTAAGTATTGGTTTAAGTTTACAATGGATAAAAACAAAGAAACGAGTCATGGTTTAGAAACTAGCTCGGTTTTAGGGTTTAGGGTTTCAAATTAGGGTTTTGAGTGTAAAAAGATGTATGAAAGCTTATGAATAGAATATTTAGGGTTTATATATTTCAAATGAGATGTTATATTACTTGTACATATGCTTTAGTAGCTTGTGCATTCACTTTAGATGTTAATCTTTCACAAAATTAGGGTTTAGAGATACCCGATAATGGTTTAAAGCCCGTTTTGATATAATGTTGTAATTGATACCTCATATGAGTAATGTACTTTGTAATAATGATATTGTGATATTGAATTGATATATTATGATGATTGCTTGACATATACGAAGATAGGATTGCCATATGTAGGTTGCCTGAGCCCGTTAACTTAAGTTATGCAGGATATATTGCATATTGAGATATTGGCAAAGTAATGTAATGTAATAAAGTGAAAAATTTCCCTGAAAAAGGTGAGTTCATATATAACTAATAGATTGTACATCATCTAACTTAATAGATGGATATTTACATTTATGAAAATTGTGGGTTGTTATAAACAAGCACTTAGAATCTGTGGAAATTGAAAAGATGGTGGAAGGACCAAAGAATGTTATTGATGATAGTTCAATTCCTAGGAATGATGATTAAAATATTCCTGGCACTAGGTTAAAGCCTAGGAGTGATAAGGAAAGTCCAAAGGTGGAGATTACTAATAATGAAGAGGTGAAAATTACTAATGTTGTAATACCTGTGAATGTTAATGAAGAAGAGGGAGAAATAACTGATGAGGTGTATGAATTAAAGCGAAGGGAGTGTTACCCATGAAGATTCTAGCCTAAAACATACGATCCAGAGATTGGGGAGGATAAAAGAAATTAAGAGCCATATTATTAAGAGAGAAAAGTAGAGAGGGAAAGATGTGTGTGTTTTCTAGAGAGAGAAACACACACACTTTATGTTACAAATGATTATCCTCACCCCTCCATGGAAGTATGGAGGGGGTATTTATAGTCCAAACATAACTAAACTATCCTTAATAGTCTAATCTAGTCCCTGCGTGTTTGGCTATTTATGAACTAATGTAATTCCGTATAAGTCCTCATATTTTAAGGCTAACAATCTTCCCCCAGTATGTGGACATACATAATTACTTACAATGTTCCTATCAGGTACAAATACAACATAATAAAATGACATCCAAAGTGCTTCCAATGCTGAAGATGACGTCTTTGTCTTCTAGTCTTGATACTTCTACTCCATCTTGGATCTTCAGTGTCTTTAATTGTACAAGAAACATTATAGTATGCATGAGTTGCATTAACTTCCCCCCAATTCATGCAGCATGTCCTGAAAAGCTTTCTTCATAGACTCCTCTTTGGCGAAGTTTCTGAATGAGCTTCCCCCCAAACCAACATCCCTATCTTGAGCAGATTCTAAAACTTTGATGTAGCTAGAAAAAACTTTTGTTTGACATTTACATGCATAGTAGAATTTTGTAGAAGTAGAAAACCACATCAAATACTACTACTGCTTGTCATTAGGTCTTGGTGAATATCTGTTCGGGGGTACATGCGAGAAATCAGCAACAATTCTTCTCACGTATGCAGAATACTTCACAAACCATACTTAGTAAAGTAGTCTACACTACTTCCCCCTGGAAGTTGACATGGTAACATCAAAGTCAACTAAGTCCTGGATGTACACATTTTCCCCCATGATGGTTGCGAACTCTCGGAAGCATCATTGTCGTGTACGTCCATATACTCGAGAAGTTCTTGTCATAAGCATCATTCTTGAAAAGTTATGAAAGACATTGAAGAACTTTGAAGGATTTTGCTTAGACTGTGAAGTACCATTGACGTTCTGTAGCTTCAAATATCCCGTGAGAATTGCTGATTACATCTCAACCTTATACTCTCTGGCTAACTTACCAACCTCGTATTCTGTCGGCTATTGCTGTGATCACTTGGTGAAGTAAACCCAATATACGAAACTTGAAAATGAAGTAAGATTCCCCAAATTTGTTACTTAAGCTTGCACTGTTGTTGATTGAAGAACGATGCACAAGAAAGCCTCTAAGTACCCTATACCCAATCACAAAGTATATGAAAAGTACAACACCTCTTGAACATCCACATCTGCATCTGCGTGTGACACTGAGTACTACAACGTAACTCCTTTAAGTGATAGCTATAACCCATGAGTACTACAATGTAACTCCTTACATCGGGTATAACTAGATAATCCAAGTCTCAAACATAGTTGTATACATTCAAGCAAGTCATCAATCGATAGATTGGGTTTGAAGAAAAGGGGTAGAAAGTATAAGGAAGTCTCGATGATGAAATAAGTAGACGCCTTCGTAAGACCCACTTCAATCTCAAATGAGGGATACCAAATCAACTCCATGATCACTTGACATTAAAGTCTAAATCTATAGCCGTTTTGACGTTTTAGTGAATCTTTAATGATCGTTTTAGCATTAAGTGTCGTGTTTGCATTGGTGTTGTGGAAGGTGTTTAAGTTTGGTTCTTGGCGAAATTAGGGTATAAATCGTCTCTAATTTCGGCATAAATCGGATATCAAAAGTGTATCAATCAACCAAGCAAAACCGTATAAATCACCTATGCGTATAGATCTCCTAACCAATGTATAGATTGCCTGACCAATGTATAGATCGCCTGACCAATGTATAGATCGCCTGACCAATGTATAGATCGCCTAACCAATGTATAGATCGCCTGACCAATGTATAGATCGCCTGACCAATGTATAGATCGCCTGACCAATGTATAGATCGCCTGACCAATCTATAGATCATCTGACCAAGTTATAGATCGTCTGACTAATGTATAGATCGCCTGACTAACGTATAGATCGCCCAAAAGTGTTCAAAACTTAAAAATCACCAAAAGACTCATTTTTTGATGTTTTTACCTAAAATTTCTTGTACTTCTTACCTATCTAAGACTAGTAGAAGCATAAAAACACAAACTTTATGGTTTTTAACACAAAAATTTTTGGATCAAGATTTTGTGTAAAAAGCTTAAAAAGAACCATAGATCTTTCAAAATGAGCTTTAAAAAACCACAAACCATTTGTACAAATGAGCTAGAAGGTAAATAAAGAAGAAAGTTGCAAGCTTTGGCACAAAATAGACACCAACCAAACAAACCCGTGGGCTTTTGGCTCAAAAATAAGCCACGGAAAGCTTAAATAAGCTCGAACAACACCCCAAAATGCAAAGCACGAACAAAAAATGCCCCTAGGCTCTGATGCCAATTGTTACCCATGAAGATTCTAGCCTAAAACAAATGATCCGGAGGTCGGGGAGGATAAAAGAAATAGAGAGCCATATTATTAAAAGATAAAAGTAAAGAGGGAAAGATGTGTATGTTTTCTAGAGATAGAAACACACACACTTTATGTTACAAATGATTATCCTCACCCCTATATGGAAGTATGGAGGGGGTATTTATAGTCTAAACACAGCTAAACTATCCTTAATAGTCTAATCTAGTCCCTGCGTGTTTGGCTATTTATGAACTAATCTAATTTCGTGTAAGTCCTCATATTTTAAGGCTAACAGGGAGAAAGGGAAGATTGTATAAGAGTCTAGGAGTACACCATTTCCCACACCAATTAGATCTCCTAGGATTCATACTGATCTCGTATCTTCGGATACTGAGAAACTTTAGGAATTGACAGTAACTAATACTACACTTACACCATCATCAAGCTCACTCAACACAAAGTTATCTACCATAAACTAACTTCTATCATTATTCAAAGCCAAACCTTCTTGTTTCAAATGCTACAAGAGTTTCTTTCAGGAGTTACAGGGACGTTATGAATATTTGTTTAAACATCTAAGCGTAAAGTTCTTGTCAAGGAAGTCATTTGATACTCTTTTGATCATCTCCAGGAAGTAATGGTTGAATCACTACCCACTATGGTAGATAAGCATATCAAGGAGCAAGTCGAGAAGCAAGTTCCTAAGCAGGTTAAAGTTCAAGTTCCAGTGTATGTTGCAAAAGGGCTATTTTTGGAAAGGCAACAGAATAAAGAAGAGACAGATAAGATGATTGCTAAAGCTATGTTACAGGAGCTTGGGAAATTACAGGCTAAAATTTCCTCATAAATTCAACAAGCAATTGATATTAACATTCCTTCTCTGGTTGATACGTCTATAAGAAGTTATATGTCTGGACATATTCTTCATGTTCATCTAGCTCAACCATAAACATCATCTATTCCAGAACAACAATATCAATTGTATCTATCAATGAAAGCCGATCCTCAGTTGTAGCAAAAAGACATAGCAATACGGCTGGCACTTTAAATGAAGTTTGAGACATTTCAGGCACCTCAGACTACTTGTAGAACTTCTGTCGTTCGCCCAAGAGATCAGGAGGATCCTCATGGTGATGCTCATCTTATGAGAGAGAAGAGTGCAAAGCGACAAAAGACATCTGAGTATGAAGCATATATGACTGGAGAGTCATCTAGACAAGTCAATGAAAAAGAACAAGGTCAATCGTCATCAAGGAATCAAGAACAAATAGATGATTATGATTTTTAGACTAAGTCTTATGCTTCAGATGATGATGAAATACTAACGAAGCAAGTATCACAATATATTATAGAAGAAGTGTCACTGACCATTAATGAGGCAGAGCTAAAGAAAATTACTAATGAGATGTTGAGACAAAGATGTACTTTAGGAGATGAGCATCAATATCACATTGCTCAGATGAAGAATTTCTTGAAGAGTGACATTGTTTGGGAAAGCAGAAAGGAAATTCTTGCTTCTCCACATCCACAAAAGACCACACCTTTAGTTCAAAGTTGTCAGAGAGATCCTGAAGCTTCAGCATTATCTCTGATAAATCAAGATCTTTTGTATTTGAAGAAAGGAAATTCAGGGCCTGAGAAGATAGTGTTGTCACTTCATAAGTTCACTACAATTATCTTTAATGATGTTGATATCGAAGAATAGACTTCCAGATGGGTGAATAAGTGTGTAAAGAAATTTAATCCTTATGCTCGGTATGGTGTTAAACATTGGAAGAATCCTCATGCAAAGATCTTCTACAGAAAGAGCCTAGAAAACCAAAGGAAGTTGTCTATTCAAATTCAAAGATCATTCAAGTTATCAAGACGTACTGGGAACTGGGATTTGAACATAAGTTCATCACAGAGATAGTTGCAAGAAGAGCCAATGAGTGCATAGTGTTAATTACCAAGCCTAATTACAAGAATCTCAATAAGAATGATATTGAGGATATGTACTTTCTGATCATGAATGGCAAGGTACCTGATTATATAGAAACATGTCTATTGTGGTTGTTATCAGTTTTCATTAGAAGTTTAGTGATATGGGAAAGAGTGCATGATTTTCAACTTGGAATAGAAAGTTATCAACAGAAAGTTAATCTTATTGCACCAACAATATCTTTTCCAGGAATTGAAAAGCACAAAATTTTCTCCATCATCTATGAGCCCGTGCATGGAATAATATACAAGAATAGCAAGAAAGAGAAAATAGTGATGAGACATTCAAAGATTCATAAGTTTTGTGATGCAACATTAAACAAAGTATTAAAAGTTCTAAAGAGTTACAATAATGATGTTAAGTATGATTATATATAAAGAGATCTCAACAAAGATGAGGTTGAGTATCTAAAATTATTTGAAGAAGAAATTGAAGTGAGATTGAAGTATCGCAACCACATGAGAAGATGGGAGATGTATGTGAATGGAAGACCACTTGGACCACGAAGGGAATGCCCATAATAATCAACCCTTAGGGGGAGATTGTTAGGCTCATAAAAAGTGCTGATTATGTAGTTTAATTATATTTAGTCATTAGTCTTTATTTTGTTAAGAATAAAGTAGCTTGTAAAAAAGGTTTATTATGCTAAAAGAAAGAAATAGCATAATTACTAAAGTATAGGGACTAGAAGTGAAACATTAGAAAAATAAAGGAAGGGAAGCTTCTTTCTCTCTCTTATAAATACCCCTTCTAATCACCATTAGAAGAGTAAGCCTTGTAATAATCTTTTCCTTTTTCCCTCTTTTTTATAATATTTAAAAATTAAATACTTGCCTTCCTCTACTATTCTCTCTAAGCTTTCATGGTTGATTATGTATGATTCAAGTTAAACAAGACCTAACATCCGTCCCTCCAGTATCCATGGCTGATTATGAAGTTTCGGATGTGGGGCCATCTACTAAAGTTCCTTATCCCCCAACGATTGTTTTTTAGAAAGAGACATTGGAGACTACGCCAGAGCATGGTGCGTCCGACTAAGTCTAGCGTTTGTTGTTGTGATTCCATTTTTGCATTGCGGTCGTATGTGACCCTTTTGTAGCGGTTGTTTGTATTTAAACAAGTTGGATTATATCCTTGCATGGCCGTTGTATAATACTTAACAAGTTTTATCTTGTTAATATTTTTGTGTTGCTATCTTTTAATACCGCGGTTATACGTTTGCGGTGATAGTCTTAGTTGAATATTTATGGATTATTCTCCCGGTATTGGGCTTGCAAACCTCTTATGTGTGTGAGTTAATTGTTTTGGTGCTCATCCTTAGTATTGCGGGAAAATAATAAATTGTATTTATGGAGTCGTGACCCTTTGCGTGCGATGTTCTTACCACTTACCTCATATTAATTGTGGTTAACTTTGCAAAGTAAAAGGAAAAATTAAATTTTTAAATAATTTGTGAAGGTAGCTAGGCTTCACATTTCATTCATAAATTTAAATAAAATACATTACATAAGAAAAAAGAAATTCGCACACTGCCCCTTCCGCTACCAAACTTGCGTGGAAGGGTGCTTACATTTCATGTATGTAACATTTTTTAAGGTTGTGGACATTCCAAGTTTGCGGAAGGATATTTACATTGTGGTCCCTGAATCATTGTATGCTCATTACTTGTGATTCCGTTACTTCATACGACCCTTCTCGCTATCTTCTTGCCATGGTTTGGTATCAATTGTTTTGTACACAGTTCTCCTGGTTTGAAGCTTGTGTTACTTAATATTATTACGGACTTTAGAGTTGTAATATTTTCCATCTTTGCCTTGCTTCTTACTTCACGGATTGTTGTTTGCTCCCTTCTTTCTTCCAAAAGGTCAAGGTTGATTTCTAAAGCTTTATCATTCTGCACCATGTCTATTTCCGCTGTCCTCGAGGTAAGCATGCCAATTTCCACTAGAATTATTGCTTCCGTTCTGTATGGTAAAGTCGAGAAGGGCGTAATCTTATTGCTTTGACTTGATCATGGTGCGGTGTGCCCATAAGATATATAGGATTTATTCAATCCAATCGTTGCTCCTTTCATCTAGCCATGCCTTTATTCCTTCTCCCAAGCTTATGTTTGCTCTTTCTACTAAACCATTGGCTTGCGGATGCTTGACAGAGGCAAAGTGTTGGCGGATGATTTTTGGGTTTATCTTCATGTTTGCGTTATTTGACCATTATTTTAAAACTTTAGAATTAATTAATATTTTGTTTTATTTTTTTTATTTTTGCGTCAGTTTCGTGGGGATTTATGGATATTATTTTTTTTTTTGTTTTTTATTTTTTTTCTCATAGTTGCTTTGATATTAGTCTTATACTTTTATAGATTTGCTTGTTTTGATATGGGGGGGCTGTGGGGCGTGTGGTTGGGGTTGGTGATTATTTTGGATGTATTATTTGGTGCTTGTCGTTTTATAATAAATTGATTGCTTACAAAAAACGTTTTGTTATGCTAAATTTTTGGTATATTTCTGCATTCACTCACATTAATCTTTATTTTTTTTATTTAATTCAATTTATTTTCTATATAATATTATTTTTTTATATTGCTCTGTAAATTTTTTTTTATTGCATAGCTTTCTTAGCACTAATCTTTTGAATGGGATTTTCCTTGATTGCTTCAGTTTTTAGATATTTATTTCCCTCGGTAGGCCAAACCTGCATACTATGTTATCCCATACAAACTTTTTGATATGATTACCCGTTATTGTTACGACAGGCTTTGCTCCAATCCACTTTGTAGAATAGTCTATTACTACTATTAGGAATTTAACCTTGCCAGGTCCTTTCGAGAAAGGTCTGGCTATGTAAATTCCCCATTTATAGAATGGCCACGGGGACATGATGGGAGTCAGTTTTTGTTGTGGGTTTCTTGGCACGGGGCGGTGAACCTGGCAGTCTTGACATTCCTGAATCATTTTTCTTGCATCTGTATGCATTGTTTTCCAATAGTATCCTATCTGTATGGCTTTTTCCACCACTGATCTTGTTCCGGCGTGCATACTACAAGACCCCTCGTGTATTTCTCTCAAGACATAATTTTCTTATAATGGCCCCATACACCATAACCATAGTCCAAGATAGGATTTCTTGTATAAGACTCCATTGATTATGTGTACCTTGGATCTTGCATTGTTACAGGCCGTGCTATTACTTTTCCGGTGAGAAATGTTTCTTTTGTGATGTATTCATAGATTGGAGTCATCTATGTGTCTCCTTCTTCCTCTATGAATGCTAACACTTGTGCTTCATTTATTGATTTCTCTTTAAGTTCTTCCACAAGCACTTGTTTTGTTAGGTGAGCGAAGCTTGTGGACGCTAGTTTGCTTAGCGCATCAGACTTCTTATTTTCACTTCTAGGCACCTGTTTGATTGAAAACTTCCTAAAGTTGCTGGCGAGGTTTCGTTTTTCTTTATCTATTGAGTGTTTTGACTTTCTCTGGCTAATGTTTACATGCCAGGTCTTTCTGATACGTAGGATCTGTTGACTTGACTAGCCACTAGTCGTGAATCCACATTTGCTTGGAGGTTTTTATACCCATTTGCTCTGCAATTCTGTGACCAGCGATTAAAGCTTCATACTCAGCCTCGTTGTTGGATGCATTTAACCTGAATCTCAGAGTGTAAGTGAATTCTGCTCCTTCTGAATTTGTAAGTATCAGGCCAGCTCCAAAAGCATCTATACAAGATGATCCATTCGTAAATAGTGTCCATAGGTCTAGAAGATCCTCCTCTGTTTCCATAGGCATGTCCATGGGGTTATCTTATGGACGCTCCACTATAAAATCTGCCAAGATTTGCCCTTTAATTGATGTTTTTTGCCTATACTATATGTCGTATTAACCCCATTCTCAAATACTCTATTTTACAGTCTCTGTATTGTAAAGCTGGAGTATTCTTTAGTTGTTGCTTTCTTGTACTAATGCTTAAAAGTAACTATTTTTCCATTGGTGTGTAATTTATCTTCAGGACCTTGTAAGACTCGGCTAACAAATAAATTTGGCATATGGCTTTGTTTCTTCTTTCGATCATCTAACTGCACATCACTGCCTCTTTTATCGCTGCAAAGTAAACAATAAGCTCCTCCTTCTCCATAGGCACGATAATGTGGGCAGTTCTGCTATTAGATTTTTCATTTGTTTGAACGCATCTTCCGCTTCCATGGTCTAATGAAAATCACTCTTTTTTGTGCATTTCTTTAAGGTTTTAAAGAACGGTAGTGACTTTTCTGCTGACTTGGCTAGGAACCTATTTAGACTTGCTAATTTTCCATTCAGCTTCTGTATGTCCATTTAGAATTTTGGGGGATGAAGTAAGCTTAGAAAGACATCTCCTTATCGAAAAATGTTTATTACCTTTGGTGTTTACCTTGTACCCTAGGAACATGCCTTCCTCTATTCCAATGGCGCATTGTTTAGGATTTAGCTTCATGTTTATTTCCCTTAAGGTTTTGAAAGTTTCCTCAATGTCTCTTAATATCTCATGTTCCGTGTGGCTTTTTATAACCAAGTCATCCATATACACCTCTAAATTCCTGCCAATTTGCTTTTGGAATGCTTTTTCCACCAATCATTAATAGGTTGCTCCAGCATTCTTTAGTCCAAATGGCATTTTTGAGTAATAGAAAATTCCTTGGCTGGTAATGAACGCCATTTTTGCCTCATCTTCCTTCGCCATTTTTATCTGGTGATATCCTTTGTACGCATCTAGGAAGCACTTGAAGGGGTATGTGCAGAGGGATTCCACCTTCTAATCTATTTATGAGAGTGGATAGTTGTCTTTAGGGCATGCCTTATTCAGGTCTTTGAAGTCCACATACATCCTCCAGCTATCATCATGTTTCTTTACCATTACCGAATTTGACAACCAGTTCTGGTAATGGACTTCCTTCATTATTCTAGCGTCTACAAGTTTTGCCACTTTCTCTTGTATTGCCTTTTTTTCCTTTCAAGCGATGCTCCGCTAGGTGTCATGGAACCCTTGTTATGTCCTTAGGTTTCCATGCAAAGATGTCTAGGTTGCGCCTGAGTAATTCGCACAATACCTTCCATCCTTCCTCTGTTAGGGTGGAGATTATTATAATTGTTTGCTCTAGGTATTCTGAATGAATTGCCACTTTGATTCTTTTATTCGTGGCCCGAATGACATTAGAATGCAGTGCTTCCACCCCGGAGATCATTGTACATTTGAGTGGGATTATCCTAATGCTCCGTAGAGTGAGTATTCCTCCTAATATTAGGAGTTTTAACATTTTGTAAGCTGTTGACGGGACTACTTGAATCTTCCTCACTCTCGGCCTTCCTATGATCCCGTTATACAGTGATGGTGATCTTAACACCACAAAATTCATCCATGTAGAGGTGAAATGCTTTGCATCCCCTATTTTTACCGGCAACAATATTTGTCCCATTGTCCATATGATTTCTCCACTGAAGCCAATGAGGGGTGCGGTAGCTAGAACCATTTGGTTTTTTACTTCTGGTTGAAGCCTATTGAAGCAATGTTCGTATAGTATCTCTGAAGTTGATCCTCCATCCATATATATTCGATGAATAAAATGACCTCCTATCTCTGCCTCAATGATCATGGGGCCTTCCGCCTCATCCTCGTCCCCTATGGGTGGGAACAAAATTTCTGAATTGGGGGAGAAGCTTTGTGTAATTTTCCACCTGGAAATCCTTTGCCATGGTTGAACCATTAAGATTGCCAAAGGCTTATCCTTTCCAGATGTTTCCTCATTCTTTGCTGCCTTTGGCTGATCCTTTTTGCTATCTTGTTTTAGCTCTTTGATCATGTGCAATAGCTTTCCACCTTTTATTAATTCCTCAATTTATCTTCTCAAATGCATGCACTCATCAGTGGTGTGTCCTACCTCCCTATGGAATTTGCAGAATTTGTTGTATTTTTTTTCAACGGGTGCTGTCATCGGTGGTAGAGTTTTAAATTTTCCTTTATCTAAAGCCAAAATCTCCTTTGGTGACTTTGTGAGGAGTGTAAACTTGTCACGTCTCCGCTCTTATCTTTGCTGATTCCTGAAATCTACCTTCCTTTTAAAATTTTTATTTTCTCCTAGTTTCCTGTTGCTTCCATGTTGAAAGTGTTTTCTTCCGCACCTGGTTGGAAGTTGCCACTTCACCCCGAAGGAATGCTGTGGTTACCCTCATCATTTCATCTACTAATTTTGAGATGTTGTCATACAGACGTTTAATGAGCTCAGGGTAGGTGATTTCGTGCATAAATCCAGAGATTCTCATGCACTCTGGGGCTCCCTTAACGTGCATGCTCTCATCCTTGAATCTCTGCATGAAATCTTTTATAGATTCCCATTCTCTTTGCTTGATGTGGTGAATCTTTACCCGAACTTTGATACATTTCTTTTGTTGAAGGTAGTTTGCTCGGAAAGCCTTTTTTAAATCATCATAACTATCTACAGATTCTAGAGGTTGGTTGTCAAACCATACCCTAGTGAATCCAGTAAGTGTGGAATTGAACATATGGAACCATGTCGGAATTGCCCACCATTCTACCTTAGCAGTTGCTTGAAAGATTTTTAAGTGATCTTTCGGATCGTCACTTCCGTCATATGTCTTAACATTATTTGGCATCCGAGACTTTTTTAGTAAATCAAAGTAGTTGATCCAAGAAGTGAAAGGATCCGTTTCTTTGCATACCTATGGTTGAGATAGGTCATCTTCCTCAATGCTTGACTTTTGCTTTTTTGATCTTGACTTCCAGTGTCCTCCTCCACTGTCTTTACTCTTAGAGAGTGGTTTCGTTCTTCGTGAAGATGTTCCTTCATGGTAACGCTTCTTAGGGATTGGCTCTATTTTTCTTAATCGAGAACTCTGGTAACGGCTTTCTGAGTGTGCACACACACTCTTTTCCTTGCCTCCAAGCCTATTGAATACTCCTATGTCCTTTCGTTCTTTACCTATCGGTCCGTGCCTATGCAATTCTAGCCTATTACATCTCAGCCTGGAAAAGACGCTGGTTTGTTTGGGGCTTCCGAACATGCTACAGGAGCGGTTAGACAGTCATCCCCTTCGGTGCTCCCCTCTTACGTTTGGTGTTCCGGACACAGAGTGTTGTGACACTTCTTGAATTCTCGAGTTTCTTCTTGAACATCCTTCGAAGTTGAGACGGGCTTTTACTTCCTTTAGTTTTTCATGTTGCACTTTTTCTTGGTGGACCTTTTCAGCTATTATTGGTAACAACTGATGATAATACTTGTCGCAATACTCCTAGAGGGATGCGTCAGACGCGGGCCTGTCTAAGCTTTTTACGACTTACTCATTTCCACTTTTCACTGTGATTTGCACGACGGACGTGGGTAGGCTGGGAATAAGCCTTACTGGTTCGCTCATGGTGAGAATTTTGGAAAACGCAGTTGTGTACTAGGTCTCATGGATGGCGCCAACTTGTTAGTACAAAATAGGTGGCGGGGTGTTGAGTGGGCTCAGGTTGCTTGTTGGGTTGGACCTTCAAGCTCTCTTGGAGTTAGATCTTATATTAAACAAAGTAATTGGAATAATTTCATGCACAAGTGAAAGCAAACCATTAGCCTTACCATGGGGACGGACCTCATGATTAGACTCTGATATGAGAGTAAGTACACATGTTGTCAGAGAGTATGTGTGTGCATTGGGAAAAGTAAGAAAATTGTACCATTTGGAGTGTCAGAGGATTCCTTTTATAGGTGAGTCTGGTACTAGGGTTTCCTAGTATTTCGCCTACAATCATAGTGGCTGGAGTAGGACCCTTGTGGGGCAAGGATCCGCGGTTATCATGACTGCGGACGCGAATTGCCTTCTGCGAACTTTATCTGATCTGCGAAGGCCTGCGGAAGAGGCTTGTGACCGATCCGCGTTCGCCTTATTGCATCCGGGTCGTGCCCAGTGTGGCTCTGGGCTTAGTTTCGGTCTGTTATGCTTATTATTTATTTAGTTGGGCCAGAGCCCTAATTTAATGGTGCGGCCCAGGCTTAAAAGCCTACCGTACCTGTTATACGTCATCAGTCTGATTACCACTTGTAGGTAGAAAAGTGAAATCCATAATTTGATGACAAATAAATTATAGCTAGACGGTAGACACAAATGCCTATTGAGTAGTTATTTGATTATTTGTTTAGATCTGTACGGACCGCATCTTCTTGATATCGTGATTCTATGCACTTGTTCATTGCCTTCTTAATGTTGTTAGACACGTAGTAAGCAGTCTGCATACTAGTTTTATATATTTATCTTCAATGGTTTTCATGAGTTATGACAGTTAGATATTGGATATTGAATTTGTTAACTATTAGACAGAGGGATTTGTTAGTTTATGTTGTGTAAAGGATTTAGCTGGTTCTTTCTATTTGGATATATACAGTTGAGCTCAATTTAAGGTATGTTTGTCATATGGACTACCAACAAAATTCTATTTTTTCAGCGCTATATATATAGTCTCAATACTTGATATTAAAAATTCAAAATTTGTATATGTAGATTCGACAAAATTCACAAGATTCTATCATAAGTAGGGGTGTTATCGAGTCGGTATGAATTGCGGTTTTTATTATGAAAAAATGACCCGCAACTGACCTAATAAGTAATCGGGTTATCGAGTTAGGTTATGTCGGGTCGCTCGGGTTAAGGGAGTTCTCTACTTTTTTACCCAAAAAATAAGTTAGAAATTTTCTGTAGCAGTTGTAAGTAGCCAGTAGTTAACTCACATGTTTCAAGTATGTTACGTTCCAGAGTTAAAACTTGTCTAAACACTTAACGACAGGTGACGAGAAAGCAAAAACTTATGAGGATTACATTTCAAAACCACCAACATCACCTGTTAGTAGAGTATAGTCTTAGAATCTGTGTGTGTTCTAGAAATAATACTCTAAAAGTACAGGTTATCCGTTTATATATACACCCTGAAGAATGACCAGCAATATCAGTATCAGTATTATATCATGGGATAAAAAGAAGGTAAAAGTGCAAGTTATCCGCTTTATATATACATGTTTATTATAAACATGAAAAATGATCAGCATTGACCAGCAAGGTAAAAAGTGTAAGATAAAAAGAAGTTAAACAACCGTTACAATATCAGTATTATATCATGTTTATTATATCATGGTCTGATATTGTTGGTCAAGTATAGTAGGTAGTAACATGTTTATAATATAATACAGATATTGTAACGGCTTTTAGTCCTGGTATGATATTGCTGGTCTAGTATAGTATGTAGTAACATGTTTATTTTGCTTTGGATAGAATTAGGTGATGCACCATGCTTGTTGCTAAGTTGATATGCTTGTTGCAAAGTTGATGTTATCTACCTGATCTAAAGGAAATGTAAATGTTTCGTCTAATTATGAAAATTAGTTTGCTTATAAAACTTTTAGGGAAATCTTTAGAAAACGCATTTGGGGTCTTGTCGGGTTAACCCGATAAAAAAATAATTCAACCCTAACCCGAACCGATAACTATATCGGGTTATCGGGTTCGGGTCACACAACTAGATAAGTTTTTAAAACCTGATTTAACCCGACTCGATAAGCCTTATTGGGTTCAGGTTCGGGTCTGGTCGGATCAACCCGACCCTATTGACACCCCTAATCATAAGGATCAATACTATATTTTTTAGGGTGTATATATAGATTTTTTAAATTCAGAATTTATACTCTTTTGATATTAAAATACACTAAATTTTTACATATATTGTTGCTATATGGTCTAGTTATCTCTTTTTTGGCTTATAGTGTTATCTTAAATGTTGTTAGAGTGTACTTATTATTGTATAGATTTGGTCGTCTTCTATTTGGATGTATATCATGAGTGTAAACTAACAATATATTCTATCGTTTTCATTTGGACCAGGCAACGTCGCTTTATGCTATATCAAGGTGTATGTGGAGATGTGCAAAGATGAACTCAAGAAGTCTAGGGTTACAGTTTGATTGTCTTTTTTTTGTTCACTAGAAGTTTTATGTTGGTTGTATAACATTAGACAAGTTTGTCAAAGTAGAGTACGATGTTATCTATGCTATTTTATGTTTCCTATGTTTGAACAAATGTTAATTGTTAACGTATTATTTGACCTTTTCAAAGAATGTCTATGATACCAATATTACATATTTAGCAATGTATTGTGCGAAACAAAAGTGTTACTAATCAATTATAAAAGTGTCGCCTTATATGGCAAAAAACAACTAGTAGTGTTGCGTTTCATATCATAGAAAGTGTTGCAAAATTAGTTGTAATAATGAGAAAGTGTTGCACATAGACCTAAAAGTGTTGTCGTTGTGCCAAAAAATGTTGCTCTTGAGTAAAAAAAATGTTGCAAATGTAAAAAGTGTTGCATTTTGGTATATAGAGTGTTGCATTTTGGTATAAAGAGTGTTGCATTTAATATAATAAGTGTTGCAATTGAGTGTGAAAGTGTTACAATTGAGTATAAAAAGTGTTGTTTTTTAGTGTAAAAGTGTTGCACTTTAAAGTATCACATTTGGTAAACAACACATTTAATAAATGTTGCACATTCTAATTGAAAGTGTCGCTTATACCTAAGGCAACGTTAGATAACACAGCACTTGATAAAGTGTCACATTATGCATTATGCAACATTTTAAACACATAATACAACACTTTATGAGTGTCACTTTAACTTCATTTTGTAGTAGTGAAACAACTTTATGCATGTGTTTTTCATTTCTATGTTTTCTACATGATTCTCATAAGTTAAAGTAATTTGTACTTTAATTAAGAATATTAAGACAATTACTTTTAACACTTTAAATTGCAATACAAAAGGACAATAGATTAATGTTCACATCTGTTATCTTTATGAATGTGCGGGCATATCCCTGAGCTTGTTTTGCAAAACAATATGCAAACCACTTTAATACAACCTTATTCTCACCAATACATAAATCTTGAAAGCTAAATTTCATAAGAATGATTAAAGCTAGCTAGTATCAAATAACAAACATCTAACTCCTAAATCTTATAACTAGCATCTACACGAGGAAGATCGATGCTCTTGTCTTGTTGATGAGCTTCCAGGCTCTGTACATTGTTTGTTTCTCCTTTCTTTTTGGAATAAATAATGTTAGTGATTGTTTCCAAAAATGCGAAGGCCATTAATATTGAGATCATGATCCAGTTGAGGTTCCTTGGGAGGAAAAACACCAATACAAGGGAAAGAGGTATATGAAGTAGTCCTAAAGAATTAATCTTAGGATAATTGGCATCGCTGTCAAATGTATTATCCAAATGCCAAATAAAGTAATATACAAATGCATAAGCAAAGATCAGACACACGAGTACATATCCAATCCAGTTAAGGTTTGGAGGGACAAATTCTACCATAAAAATTGACAAATTTGCCACAAACGTCACGAATAATCCAATGCATTTTATGATTGTTAAACGGATATACCACGTCCACGAGATTTGCAAGTAGTATTTTGCAAAAACTGAAACTAGACATGTGAGTGCAGCCACAAATGTTGTAACAATCGATATGATCATGAATGGAGGATTCATTTCGATAGGAGACATTATGAGTCCTAATGAATAGATCTTATTAGCTTGTTAAGGCTTAGTTAACTTGAATAGATTCAAACTAACTATATGAGAAACTATGATTATGAATACTACAAGTTATGCGGAATCTAACTTGTAATACTAAGAAGAACAATGTAAACAAAACTTTGAATATATTGATTGCAAATATTCTGCCTAGGTTACAGAATAGCTAACTATGAATTTTTGTTCTAACTAAGCCATAGGGTTCCTTTTATACACTAAGGAAAACCCTAATTGGCTTATAAAACGCGTCAAGAAATCGTGTATATCTATTCCTAATATAACTCATGCATATCACTTAAGCAGTACTAACTATTATACTAACAGTACTAATATATAACTAACAGTACTAACTATACTAGTAGTACTAACAATGTACTGGCAATACTAACTATAACTAGCAGTACTAAGTATAGAAGTTCTGTCCTAACAATCCTCCCCTAAACTTGTGATTTACCATCAAATCTCAAGTTTCTTCTGTATTTAATCTTCTATTCTGCTTCTGCTGAGGATGCTTCCAAACACACTATCATTGTTCTTCAATCTGAGATTTAATAAACTTTAGAAGCTCAAAAGCCATAGTACTTTCTTCTTCAGCTTCTAACTGCAAGTTTAGCATCTTCTCTAGCAAATCCTTTATCAGAGGGTACTTTTTCTCCACTAGCATATTGATTTGCATAGGTGTACCATCCATAAATAAAGTGTAAACTCTACAGTTTTCATGCAATTTCCATTTAAGCACTTTCCAATCTAGTTGATTCATCCATGTGTCATCTTTCTCATCTGGGTCAAATATCATTCTTAGATCTCCCCCAAAGCAATAAATCACGTCCTTCAAGAGGATGATCTTGAAACCTTTCCTAAACCAATCTGTATAGAGTACTTAAGTCTTCTCTGTCAAGTCTTCTTAAGAAGGCTTGTATATTTCCATGATGACTTGCACTTCCATCAGCTCTGGTTAATTTGTAAACTTCATAGTCTTTTCCTCCCACCTGATCTAGTAGATGATACTACCAATCAACTATTGGGTACTTGGTAGACAAAATCTCAGGATTCACAGACTCTTCATCATCTTAAGCTACTTTTAACCACAATCTCAATTCAGCCTTCTCTTGTTCATATTCTGCTAATGCATCTTCATTCTTTTGTCTATTAGAGCTTTCTTCACTTTTCTTTTCACCTGCTCTTTTCCTAGAAAGTGTTTTCTTCCTAGTGCCTCCAGACTTCTTTTTAGTACCTTTTTCCTTATCCTCTGTATCCATAGGTACAAAAGTATATGTTTGATCCTATACCTTTTCAAATATTGGTCTAATTTCTTCATATTTCATTCCTTTAAAGTAACTTTGCTTGTATCCTGCTTGATTCTTTAAGTACATGACCATGTTCTTCCTAACTTTAGCAACAGAGTAAGGTCTATTCTAAAGAGCATGGTACCTAAGCACAGTAGGATCACTCCAATCAATAGTCTGAGATTGTGTAGCTTCAGCTGGAACTTCTTCCCTTTCATCCAATTGCCTTTGTAGTTCCAGAGAAGCTTCAAAATTTATCCTTTCTTGTTCTTGCTCTGCCATTGCTTTTGCTTGTTCCTCCTCTTGAACCTTTCTTGCTAACTTCTCATCTATACTCATTTGTACTTGAACCCTCTTCTTGAGTTTCTTTGGAGGCTTTGGTTCTTGCATAATGGCCTTTTCTTTGTCCTTTGCCTTTGATGCACTCCTCCTAATATATACTAGTGATGCAGCAGCAGTACTAACATCATGGTTGGCAGTACTAACTTTTTTTTCACCTTTTTCACCACTTCCAAGGTCTTCAACAAGCTCAGTTGGAGTTTCTTCTTCAAGGAGTACTTTAGTATCAGCACTATTCTTCTCATGAGTCTCTACATCCTCCTGAAACCATGAAGTTCCTTCATCCTGTACCAAAGAAATAGTAGGATCTGTATCAATATGGGCTATCTTCCTCCCTTGTTTGGAAGGAGCCTCTATAGCATATTCATCTTCTAATAGAATAATCCTAGCCCTTCTCCTTACTTTCCCAGACCTCACTTGCTTCTCCAATTTCTTCACTTTTAAGACCAACTTTGTAAAAGCAGTACTATAAGTCTTCTTAGTCTGCTGTAAGTCCTTCTCTATAGCCACAACCCTGTCTAACAATTTAGTAACCAATTCCATCAATTCATCATGTTTCAGTCTGCCCTCATCACTTCTAGGGGTGTGACCTCCTAGGAGAGGTAAATCATAGGGCATGGTTGCAGTCTCCTCTGCCTTATGTGTAATTTAGATGGACGGTGGTGTGGTTGGGGTACTGGATGTTGTGTGATGGGATAACAAGGATAGTGAAGATGTTATTCTTGAGGGAGAGGTAGATGGTGCTTCATCTTAAGGCTGAACTAGCATAGTATTAAATAGTGGTGTGATTACCCTAGAGTATCTCTTGGATGCTCTCCTCATGTTGTTGAATAGTTTGTTTGTAAGAGTAGGAGTGGAATAGGTTCTGGTATGAGGCAAAAGTAGTCTTTGTTGTTTGTTCAAAAGTATTTAGATTAACTTGGGATACATCAAAAATTTATGTGGGCTATCTAAATTCTTGACCATCGCATCAAAGATAAATCTTGAAAAGTTAAAAATCCTATTTGTTGCCAGGCATATGATAGCAGTAGCAATGTTACTACTAAATTGATCCAAGGCAGTCTTTTTAGAACTCATACAATGGAGTATGGTATGAATGAAAAACTTCCACTGTGAGGCAAAATGTCCTTTTTGGAAAGTTAAACTATCAGAAGTTGTTGCATACCCCATGTGAGTCAGTTGCTCAAAAATTTCTACATTAGGAAGAGAAGTAAGACCTTCCGAATCTTGGAGTTTAATATGTCTTCTAATGGAGGCTTTAGTGATAATCGTGTCTCTTTCATCAATGGTAGCAGTGATAGCATGAACCCCATCCTCAGTTGTGCTCAAAGCAGTAGTTTGCCAAATTGTTCAATGAGAGAGATACATAGGCTTGGACATTCAGTGAGGGCATAGTAGATGTGACTTGCAGCGATAAAATCAATGATTTCATGAAAGCTCTTACTGCCTTCTGACTTTACTAAGTATGCCACCATATTGTGCTTGTCGCAAAACTCCAAATGCGCCATTTGATGAATAAAAAGTGGATTAAGGATCTGTGATTTGGTCGTGAGAGAGAGTTTGAGGTTTTGGTAAAGGTAATTGAAATATAAGAGAGTTTTTAAAGATTGTAATTGGACCGACTGAAAAGATTTGAACTTATCTTGAAGAATTCTTATGATTTTATAGAAAGATCATAAATTCTCCAATTAGTCAAACCCTATAAGCTAGGTAGTTGGCAGAAATATCTCAACGGCTCTTTAATTGATGAAATTTTGTTATGTTACCAACAGTACTAACGGTCACCTATCAGTACTAAGTTTGGTCTTGTTGTACTAATCTTGAAGCCTAACAGTATTAACGTCACCTAGCAGTATAAAGATATGCCTGGCAGCACTAACTTAATACTGGTAGTATTAAGTTTATGCCAAGCAGTATTAACTCCAAGCTCATTCCAATGTAGATTCACACAATCTCTCTTTCTGTTTTTATACTCACAATATCTATCAATTCTTTTTCTCACCAATGCACTCTTTCTGTTTTGGTCACACAACTCTCTTTCTGTTTTTGAAACTCACCATTTCTCTCTATTCTTTTACTCATAAATTCACACAATTTTGTATAATGTGCCATTAATTCCATAAGTTGCATATTGTCCTCCCCACTTCCAAATGTGTTAACTCTTGAGAGAGGTGGGTCATTGGACTTTTAAATGCATCCTCAAACCTAGTTTGAGCATCTACATCCCCAATGTGGTTTCTTGGCACCTAGGACCACTACCTAAGCTAAATCCCTAAGAACTTAGCTCATTAAGTGTTTCCATAGATTAGGTCTTAGTTTGTGTTACCATTGTCCTGCTCTGCTTCAAAGCTAGAAGCAGTAGTGGTAGCCCTTTCCATTATGTTACCCAACTCCTTATGGACAGCCTCATCACCAACCTTTATAGGGGGACCACCAGACTGAGATATCTTAGTGTCCTGTCCTCTTTTGCCTAGTAGTACAAATTATCCTTAGCAGTATTAATATTTGCCTCAACAGTTTTAACTCTGTCTTTAATAATTATACAACAACATGCCTTTATTCATCACAAGCACACTAGAAAAGACTAGATAGACATGTGAGAATTCATGAGGATCCATATTTATGTATAACCCATAAATAGAAGTTAAGAACTGTTAAACCTCCCCTCAACTAATGTAGCTACAAATTAAGCATACCAATGCTTGCCACCAGAAAGTTAAATCTGCTTACATCAAAAGCTTTAGTGAGAAGATCTGCAACATTATTATCTGTGTGTATCTTTACCATCTCAATCAGTCTCTTCTCATAAGAGTCTCTAATGAAATGATGTCTGATCTCAATAGGCTTTGTTTTAAAATGATAGACAGGATTCTTGACAACACAAATAGCACTCTCATTGTCAACATGAATCTTTGTCTGCATAAAATTAAATCCATAATCCAACATCTGATTTTGGATCCAAAGCACTTGACCACAGCAGTGAGAAGCAGCAATGTATTCAGCTTCAGTAGTTGAGTTAGCCACCACAGTCTGCTTTTTACACTGCCAAGAGATTAACCTTGAACCAAGAAATTGACAACCTCCTGTTGTGGATTTCCTGTCCAAGCTGGCACCTGCATAGTCACTGTCTGAAAAAGCTTCCAATGTAAGAGGAGAGTCCTTAGGATACCAAAGGCCTAATTTGGGTTGACCTTTAAGATATCTAAAGATTCTTTTTACTGCATTCAAGTGGGAAACTTTAGGCTGAACTTGAAATCTTGAGCAAGCACAAACTGAGAACATAATATCTGGTCTAGAGGATGTAAGATACATCAATGACCCAATCATTGACCTGTATAAATGAACATCAACATCCTCACCATCTTCATCCTTTGTCAAAGCCTTGTTGGTTTCCATAGGAGTACTAGCTGTCCTTACACTAGAAAAGCCAAATTTCTTCAAGATTTCACCAACATACTTGTCCTGACTAATGAAGATCCCATCCTCTTTCTGCTTGACTTGTAAACCCAAGAAGAAAGTAAGTTCTCCCATTGAACTCATCTGAAACCTATTGTGCATTATCTGCTCAAATTCATCACATAAAGACTTCTTAGTTGAACCAAAGATGATGTCATCTACATAGACTTGAACCAGTAGAATATCACCCTTGAGTCTCTTTATGAACAAAGTCTTGTCAATTTGTCCCCTGTGAAATCCATTATCCAGCAGATAGGTAGAGAGTGTCTCATACCAAGCTCTAGGAGCTTGATGTAGACCATATAAGGCTTTCTCCACTTTGTAGACTTTTTCTGGAAATTCTGGATCCACAAAACCTGGAGGTTGGCAAACATATACCTCCTCTTCAATGGTGCCATAGAGAAAAGCACTTTTAACATCCATCTGGTACACAGGAAAATTCATAAATGATGCAAAGGCCAAAAATATCCTGATTGCTTCAACCCTAGCAACAGGAGCAAAAACCTCATCATAATCAATGCCTTCTTCTTGTTTATACCCTTGTGCTACCAGTCTGGCTTTGTTCCTTACAACTATTCCCCTTTCATCTTTCTTATTTCTATACACCCACTTAGTACCAATAGCCTTTTTACCACTAGGTAAGTCAACTAGTGTCCAAACCTTCTGAATCTTGAACTGAAGCAGCTCCTCTTGCATTGCTTCAACCCAACTTTCATCATCAAGGGCTTGAGATATCTTTGTGGGTTCATGTTGAGAAAGGAAACAAGCAAATAAGTAGTTTTGGAAATCTTTATGATTTGTCCTTCTCTGCTTTTGGATGTAGCTAATCATAGCATGCTCTCCAGAATTATTCTTTGTCATGCCTCTGGTTTGTACTACTGACTTTGGATCCCCAATAATCTAAGCTTTAGGATGAATAGAGTGTACTCTAGTTATAGGAATAGGACTGACAACAGTGGAAGGTTCCATGCTGTTGAAATCAGCCTCTACACCCACACTTTGATCAGCATAAGGAGTGTTGAGAGTTTCCTAGTCATGATCATAGGCATTGCCAAAAATGCCAGTACTTTGAATTTCAGCAGTATGTTCCAATTCAGGAATTAGAGGATCATGAGGAAGATTAGCATCATCAATAGGAAAAGATCAACCAAAAGGAACAAATGATGGTCCACTTTATGGTCCAACGGGACTAAAAGTCCTGGATGCACTAGCAGTATTAACTGATGTGCTAACAGTATTAAAACTGTTAGTACTGCTAGCTCTAGTAATCTTCTCCTATCTGTTACACTGAGCTTTAAACTCTTATCTAACAGCATCTGATTGCTCTGTAGCCTCCTTTTCTTGATCCATTATCTTATCAAGAACATTCTCCAAGGCTTGATCATACTCACTTGTTGGTTCTTGTACAGTCTTTCTAAAAGCATCATCATCAATTGTATAATCCTTAGCCTTGTCATCTGAGCTCTTGTAGCTTGAAGAGATAGATGACCATAATGGGAACACAATATATTGTTGAGTAGACATATTCTCTTCTTTAGTTTGTCCAGCATCAACAGTTTTCTTCAAACCTGTATTACCATTAATTTCTTGTGGACCTGCATTTTTGTTAGTTTGATTCCCTGTAGAAACTGGTTGATAATTCATATAATTTGTTAAGGAATCAATATCAAAAAGCCAGTTAGGTCCTTGCCCTATAACATTTGGTTTATTTTCAAGAAAGTTTACATGCCAATTCTCTTCAACTTTTCTAGTTTCAGTATTAAATACCCTGAAAGCCTTGTAATTTACAGAGTACCCAACTAAAAACCCTTCCTAAGCCTTCCCATCAAACTTGCCTAAAGGGTCTAGGGTGTTTAGAATAGTAACAGGACTTCCAAAAGGTCTCAAGAAACTTATGTTTGGTGCTCTACCAATAATAAGTTCATAGGGTGTCTTATTATGAGGCTTGGTCACTAAAACTCTATTCAGCACATAACAAGCAGTATTAATTGCCTCAGCCTAAAACACTGTAGGTAGAAGTGAGTCTACTAGCATAGTCCTAGCTGCCTCAATCA
>BQNB010017749.1:0-69407 GCA_026074375.1 Tanacetum coccineum | reverse complement strand
GAGATACTCCATGTGCTTTCAAATTATGTCCCTATGCGTGTCATAGACTCATAGCTCATACGTATGATCCTCGGACGTAATGTAAAAGTAGTATATTACTCTCTCCGTCCCACAAAAAGTGTCGACCTTACTATTTATGTTTGTCCATTTTTATTTATGACTAGTTTTCCTATTTTGCCATTATAATCAAAACTTGCATCAATTGCACATTTTCAATTTCTATTAAAAAAGCGAGGGTAAAAATGACTTTTGATCGCAAGCGGTCCTAAAGGGTCGGAAACAGTCATGAGATACGGCAAGGTAAAACCTCATTCGCTTACCCGTTTACTTGCAATTACTATTACAAAGTTTAAAGGCACCCAACCCCAATATTGTCTTTTATGTTTACTATTATTTTGGGGGTAAAGTTATAACACAAAATTATCAAAAAGACAAAAACTAGGAAATAAGTAAACCTTTTGGGAATACCAGCAGACATGAGTTTGTTCCAAACAGCACGAATGCGGTCGGGGTTTTCGGGATGAGGTTCGCCTTTTTTAGGTATTGCGTGTTTACACATTCTTTCATCGTATACCAACCCAACACGACGTCCTTCTTTAGTTTCACTTGTCACATCCGACAACGACTCCATTAACGTTCAAGTTTGAAACGTCAGTGCCCCTTTGTTTGTGTTTTATGGATATAATTAATTAATGATTATTATTATTTTTGGGTAAGAAAAACTAGCTACAGTAATTTTATTTCTTTTCAATAGAAAGTGAGATCTATATGTAAAAATAAAAAAATACGTATTGCATTTGTTTTTATGAAGCTTTAGAACGAAATAACTATGTGGTTAAAAGGACACGAGGCATGCAGAATCGTGCGATGCATACGGGCTGTATCTAATTTGTTACGTATTGCATTTGTTTTTATGAAGCTTTAGAACGAAATAACTATGTGGTTAAAAGGACACAAGGCATGCAGAACCGTGTGATGCATACGAGTTGTATTTAATTTGTTGCACATGGGTTGTGTCTAATTGTTGTGTGGGTATTGGCGTTAGTCTTGTTGGTCATCGTAGTTTTGTTTATGTGTTTATATGGGGTGCTATATATGTTAAGATGTATTGAGGTCGTCATGAGTTAGTGATCTAGTTGTTGATTGTGTACAGGTTTATTAGCTTTTTTTAGTTATTAGGTTTTTTTATGCAAATTATCTTTTGCATGTATGACTAATTATCCGCGACAAGTTAATTAACACAACTAAAGACCAACACACGTATATGACAGCTAATCCACTTGTTTATTGTGTAAGGATCCTGTTCCCCATACACCGTGAAAGATGATATTGGGACCCATAACCTGTGAAAGACGACATTGGCAGTTACTTTTTTACATTCTATTTTCTTAATAAGTGTCGTAGAATTATTCAAATCTACACATTATTACATATCATGCACATAATTATAAGAATGTTTAATGAAAATGACGGCCTAAATTGTTGGCTCCAACTCTTTTCATATTCTTGGACCAAACGATATACATGTACAGAGTTGTTATAACTTACTTGTATGAATATAAGCATCTTCTAACAATAAACAACCATAACTTGGGTCATTAACATCCAATAACTCACTATAATCAGAATCGAACAATAATCATACTTTTCTAGGATATTTATCTACATTACTAATTTTCTGTCAAACATCCTCTGGTTCTTCACCAGTCAGTATACTATGAACCTGCTACTGCTGCTAGTGTATTATTTTAGTTTACTTTGAATGCTATTAATATTTAACACAATCTGTAACATCTTAGATGTGTATTGTTGCGGTTGGAAAAACCACAGTTCCAAAGCATAAGGCCTTCTCTTAGAGCCCCTCGCCATGTCAAAGCTAGTTATATCAATGAGTGTATCCTTCTCCTTGAAGAAACCTCGGATGTCCTTCTGATTACCTGACGATGCTATGTCGCTAAGCACTGATCAATTGTTTTCCTAAGTCAAATAAAATGAAAACATCAATATCTACAAAACTCACTAAGCTAACAACTATACACCAAACCAAACACCCCTGCTCCCCAATTGTACCTCAATCCAAACACTCTTTATCCAACAAATTCTCAGCAAACAAAAAGTTATATGGATTTTTGAATCATGAAAAGTTAATTTGTCCCAACGCAAAAGGTTTTTTTTGTTGAGATTAAACTTTTTACTCACCTTCGATACGTTGCATTTCATCGCCTGCTCACACAAAGCAAACCCAATTCACCGATACAATTCACAATTAAAAATAAAACTCTTAAATCTTTATAAAAAGGGAACCTTTTTCTGAGTTTTTTTAACGCTGATCTCTTTTCTTCTTTTCTACTGGTCTTTCGGTCTTCTTCTTTTGAACCCGACTCGGATTTGGAGTCGTGTCAGTAGATGGGACTGCTGCAATCAGATCCTGCTCACACAAAGCAAACCCAATTCACCGGTACAATTCACAATTAAAAATAAAACTCTTAAATCTTTATAAAATGGGAACCTTTTTCTGAGTTTTTTTAATGCTGATCTCTTTTCTTCTTTCTACTGGTCTTTCGGTCTTCTTCTTCCGAACCCGACTCGGACGTGGACATGGGGTATTAACGTGTACTTAGAACAGAGAAGGTGCAAGGCCATACCAAGGCGTTATTGTAATACACACTTTACTTCAAGTATGATATTATGTGTTAGAAAGTTGAGTTTATCTGGTTGACTTCAGTTTCTGAAGTATGGATAAGCCTATGCTTATTAAGAAAAAAGCGTATTCGCTTCTTGTATCAAACCCTACTGTGACTTATAGTTTTTGGATTAGCTTATACATAAAACTGTAATTTAAGAAACATCCTCAAATAAACTTTAAGCTATCTCAAAAAGCCACACCAAAGTGCTTATCAAAAGTAGGTTGAATAAGTCCATAAGCATACGCCGTTTAGCTTTACCAAAACACATAAAAATACTAAATAGCTCTCTTAACGTCCAATAGGCAGGCCACAAATATATAAATCCTTCACATTTAAACGTGTCAATCAGCCATGTTTCTACTTTCTTGATCCCGCTTGCGACTAAACTTAAGGGGATGTTTGGAATTGCATTTAGCAACTAATTGTTTGATTATAGGGACTTGAATTCACAATAATCAGTTGTTAATGATTGGATAAACATTCATACTAATGATTTAAATGATCATATACACACTGCAACAATACTAATTATCTATATAAACTCTTTTTAACATAATTCGAGGGCATTTAAGATATATCTTACGCACTTTATCAAATTGTATCAATGAAATTAGCCAACAACAGCAATAATAAGCATGCAAAAGAGATGAACCTGTTTAAGATAGCAAGTCATCATGCCTAATTCTCTTTTTCGGTTTCTTTTTTTTGTGCTGACCAGACGTCGAGTTAAATCCCAAGGATGATTTATGTAACAATTTGTTTTAATTTATTTTAAAATTTCTTTTAATTTTGTTTCTTATTAATATATTTGTATTATTTTTTAAATTTCTTCTTTTTTTATGCTGACTTGGCGTCGAGTTAAATCCCCAAAAATAGGACCGGCGAGGTTCGAACTTTGGTCGCCCGGGTTGTAATGTCAACGCCTTACCAGTGGGCTAAGAGTCCATTAGTGTTAATACTTGGTACAACATAAATTTTATTTATTTGTTGCGGAGAGTTTATATGGATAGTAAATCGATATATCTTTGGTTGGCGGGTTCATGGTGAACCATGTCGGATCCGTTGGACTCGTTTTTGTGTGCTCTTTCTTCTAGTATCCCGGGGCTTAATTTGAACTTCCTTTGGACTTCGATAAAACATGATCGATACACGTCTGAATTTCCACGTTTTGCTCCGATTTCAATCCTCGTTCCTACAAAGTAAAATAACGAATTTAGGAGTATTTGAAATTAAAATTTATTTATGTATAAAAACGGGGGTTTTCCATTAAATCTTTTATAATATTACAGTTAGATACAATTAATTTGATGATGAATTACTAATTTTTTTTTCTTTTGATTTACATGTTTTGACAATCGCACTTGAGAAGACCCCAAACAATATAATCTCAATCGAAACAACCCTATTATAGTAGAACATACCGGTAAGTAACGGGCTCAATGAACCTACGATGGTGCTTTCGGAGTTTGTCAACATGATTTACAGGCCCGACAATGAAAAATCATCAAAAAAGCTCTTCATTCTGGATAGTTTAATTTAGATCGTGTTAGAAATAAATGAAAAAATAAACAATCTTGTTTTGGAAGAGTAAGAAATTTATTACTTTTTGTTGGTGATTTTAAAATATAAAGTTTAAGAAGTTTTTATAAAGTTAAGGGTATATATATGACTTTAATAAATTTTAAAGTTATACTACAAAACTTGTAAATTTATAAATTTACACTTTTAACTCCATATAATTTATTTAAAATTAAACTACTAAAGTTTTATTAATTACTTCCCCCTTTTTCAAGTTTTTGTTTTCACAAATTTGACACATATATTTTTATGTGTTTTTTTTCTCCATCAAATTTCTCTACCAATTTTTTTCAATTTTGACTAAATTGATTTAATTTTGACTTTTTATTAATCAATCAGATCGCACGATTTTGCCTGGCAAAATCAAGCATTCTGATTGGTCCAATTTATTTTCACATAAGATTTAATCTGATAGAAAACTCTGAAATGATGTAAATCTTTTATTATATAAAAGATAGTTTAATTTTTTTTTAATAATTTATTTTACATATACAGAGAAAGTGAATATAAAATTTTCACACATATAAACTTTAATGAAAAACGATTTATAATCATTAAACATTCCATCATTTTGATTAATTTTCTTTCAATATTTGAGTTGTGGACTAATTTATTATTAGTGGAACGAACGTATGAGCAGCCAAACCTTTTTAATTGTAAATGAAATTAAATCATTGCTTAATCCAAAACTAATTAATCACTACAATATGATGTAAAAAGATATATTAAAACGAATCCACTTTTAGCAACTTTATTATAAGATAAAAGGAAAGCAGTAATATTGTGAAGAGACATAATATAAATGAGGTCGTTTGATGCTTTTCTTGTTAAAATAACGTAGAGTTATCATTTTTAATGCTCGTTTGGCAAGGAACACGTGGTTTATCTATTTTTTTCGGAGTGCTTATTTTCCAACCCTCCTTGAAGTAGCATTTAAGAGCGTTAAACATTTATGAACTGTTTTAAACATTATGATTACACCTACCAAACTACTAAACATATTCATAGAAAAAAATATGCTAATACTTACATATACTGCTCTCTGCAGTACTATTTTTGCCAAACCCGAAAGTGATTTTGCATGTAAATTAGATGTGAGAGAGTCCACGACGTACTTTCCTAATATATATAGTCTAAAAAGAATGATTTGGATCAAGACCATTATGGGTCTTATACTGGGCCTCTTAAAACGCATTTTCACCCTAGTTTAGCAACTGATACTTGGTTGCCTGGTGCTAAACTTGTTTATGATTTTAGAACTAAAAAATCTGGATTTCTTTTTTCATGGAAAAGCAAAGATGATCCTGCTCCAAGGTTGTTTTCGTTAGAGGTTGAACCAACTAAAAAGCAGTACATATGTAAGTGGAATGGTTCTGAACAATATTGGACAACTGGCCCTTGGAATGGGCATTCATATGAAAACGTACCTGAAATGAGGTTAAATTCATTCTATAATTTTAGCTTTTATACGAATGAGAACGAAAGTTACTTCACTTATTCTATGCATGATCCTACCATCATATCCAGATTTATAATGGATGTTTCTGGTCAAATTGAGCAACATTCATGGGTTGAGCGTACTAAACAATGGGTTTGGTTTTGGTCTCGGCCGGAAACACAGTGCGGGATCTATGCCTTTTGTGGTGCTTTCAGTACTTGCAGCCAGAATAGATTGCCATTCTGTAGTTGCTTCACTGGTTTCCAGTCTGAATCAGAGACTGATTGGAAGGAAAGTAAGTTCTCCGGTGGGGTGTGTCAGAAATACGCCATTGCACAGTAAGTTCTCCGGTGGGTGCGTCAGGAATACCCCATTGCAGGGTGGGAAAAATATTGAGAAAACTGATTTTTTCATAATTAAGGTAACGAGTCTGCCTACAAATAGTTCTATGGCATTAAGGAGTGCCGGAGCATGTCGTACAACTTGGGCTAACAATTGCACGTGTAATGCTTATTCATTTTTCGATAATCAGTGTCTACTTTGGGAAGGCGATCTCTTGAACCTCTTGGAAGACGACGTCAAAGGGAAAACAATCTACATCAAAGTTGCGTCTAAAGATCTTCCATGTTTTGAAAAGAATAGACGGTTGCTGTGGGTACTATTGCGGGTTGCGGGCGGAGTTTTTGTTTCGGGTTTAGTCGTGCTTATAGTCTACAGAAAAAAGTGGATGCTAGTTCATAAAACAAGAATGAAGGGACTATTGGCAGTATTTGTCTACAGAGATTTGCATACAGCCGCTAAATATTTCTCAAATAAACTTGGAGAAGGTGGTTTTGGATCCGTTTTCAAGGGGTACTAAGTGATTCGTCCATTGAGGCAGTGAAAAGACTTAGGCCAAGGAGAGAAGCAGTTCAGAAGTGAAGTCAGTACAATTGGGACCATCCAACATGTTAATCTTGTACTTCTTCGCGGGTTCTGCGCAGAAGGTAACAATAAGTTGGTGGTGTATGATTACATGCCAAATGGCTCTCTACATTCCCATCTTTTTCACGAAAAACAAGATAGTGTTTTAAACTGGAAAACAAGGTATCAGATTGCACTTGGAATCGCAAAAGGATTGGTTTATCTTCATGAGAAATGCAGAGAATGTACAGTTCACTGTGACATAAAGCCAGAAAACATTCTGTTAGATGCCGATTTTGGCCCCAAAATTGCAGATTTTGGTCTTGCAAAGCTCGCGGGACGAAATTTTAGTCGTGTTTTGACAACTATGAGAGGGACACGAGGGTATCTAGCGCCAGAATGGTTATCAGGTGTGGCTATCACAGCCAAAGCAGATGTTTATAGTTACGGAATGATGCTTTTTGAATTAGTACATGGAAAAAGAAATGCAGAACAATCAGAAGATTTAAGTTTTACATTCTTCCCTTGTGTGTCTGCAAATGTTGTTATGGTGGAAGGAGGTGATATCCTTAGCTTACTAGACGGTTGGTTAAACAGGGAAGCAAATGTTGAAGAAGTCGTGAGAATATGCAAAGTTGCATATTGGTGTATCCAAGATGAGGAAGAGAACAGGCCCTTCATGTGAGGCTATGTGGGGAGAATGCATTGAACGGGGTTTTTGGATGTGAAATTGCCTTCCCTTTACCGGAATCTGTCCTGTTTTTTGCTGATTGATACGCAAAATCAGGTTTTCTATAAGAGTATCCGAATTGGAAATCTCACAAGAACAAATAAATGTCTCTAGTGCTAGATTCTGTCCACAGGCAGCATCATCTTATATTGTTAATTTTGTTTTATGTGCGTTTGTACTTTTGATCCTGAATAAGGAGTCATTGACTTTGTTAATGGTCGTACTCTTATTTTTCTTGTATATATTAGGCGATAGATTATAAGGCTGGATGGTATGGTGTGGCCAAACCCACCTGACACGTCAGCGCCACATCAGCTTTATCTCTTCAAATAAAACTCACCTTACAACTCACCTTTCAACCGTAATAAGAACTCACTTTACAACTAAAACTCACCTTACAACTAAAACTCACCTTACTCACCTTTTTTTTATTTAAATACTTTTATTTATAAACTAAAAAAATAAATATTTACGTAAACGTAAATGTACGAAATTAATAAAAACATTAACTAAATAAAAAAACTTTTATTCATACATAAAAAACTTAAACGATACATAGATAATTTTTTTTAGAGATATTGTATATAAATTGAAAGAGTTATGTTTAAAAATGGGTAAAGTAGTGGTATTTATAGGTAAAAAGTGAGGTTTTTTTTAAAATTTTTTTTAATAATAAACGGTAACTATGAAATGGGGGCCCACAAATTTTCAAACTCAATTATGTGAGTTTCTCACCGAATGGTGGGTATTTTTTGCTCAAACTCACTATGATATTGGGGTTGTGTTCGGTGACTTTTAGGGGTGGGATGATACTCGCGCTCTGTGACTTACACAAGTACATAGCGGTTTTACCAACCCCATCACCTTTACCGTGCAGCCTAATGGCCCAACCCCGTTGCCGAGTTACTGGTCTATGATGGTTTCCATGTTATTGCATTGTATAATTTTTGGCATCAATAAAACGTAAACTCTTACGGCCTTAGGGTTTTTATTGTTAATATGATATGTTTTATTCTGATACCTAGTCGGAAACCTTGATAATGATAATCTCTTCGTATTCTTGGAAGCAAAGTTGTTCTTAAGATCTTCATAATCAACGTTTGTCCAGTAAGTTGTTCTCAATTGCTATAATGCCAAACCATTTAGTCACTCTTGTGACATTGTGTAATGTATCACTTGAATTGAATAAAAGATTGGAAACGATACTCAAACTAATAACTCGAATTCACAAATCAAGAAGATAAACTCGAAGCTAAATGTTATATTGAACGGTTACACATTGTGGTCACAAGCTAACAATTAAAGTGTTAATGGTGTATTTATAGTCGAACAATGGAGGGAAGAGTCGTTGGAGAGTCACGTGTTATCCACGTGACCAGTACGTTCTAACTCCTCCCACGTGCTAAGCACGGGCCTTCACTTATTGTTCATTACACATTGTAGACCTCAAGTAAGACTTTTAACAATTTTAATCTTTAGAAAATTATTTCTGACTAATGAATGAATTTTTTAATCTAGCTTTTTGGTATATGGCTCACGGGTCAATCTTGATCTGAACCCACTTCGAGTTTCTAAGGCATAATAGTTATATAAGTGATGAGGACACGATTAATGAGCTTGCCGAGGAATATATGGAGCACCTAGAGCGTGGCAAGATAACAAAAAAATTAATAACAAAATATAGTTTTCATATTTTGATTATTGACTTTTAATAATAATAAAAATATGGTTTTCATATTTTTATTATTGTCTTTTATTTTGTTTCCTTATTTTGTTTATTCTAGGAAATCCTGGTTATCTTTTTCTCCAAGTTTAGTTCTCCTATAAATATAGGGCTTGGGTTCATTGTTTAGTCATTCAATATTCAGTTATCAATAAAATTTCAAGACTTTAAGTCTTTATCCCTTTGTGATTCGTCTTGAACCCTAGTTAGGGTTTATAGCACGCTTTCGTTCTGCGTCAGTTGGTATCTAGAGCTTGTTAGTATCCTGGATGGTGACTGATTTAGAAGATTCAAAAACCCATACTGTTGGTGGGGTATGGTCTGGAGAGTACATGGATCATGGTTTTACCAAATCCATGTCAGAACTTGACAGGTGTTACACCATGCTACAAGAACTACGTTCCGTGATCGTAGGTGGGGCATTAATCCACAAGAATCGCGAGGGTAGCAAACACGAAGGTCGAAGAATTCGTCCAACCATAGGCGATTTTGGAGGCAATTGTGCAAGCAACCAATCCCCGTTCAACAATGGAAGAATTGAAGAATGGGAAGAGGAAAAGAAGGAGGATCGAGTACCTACAACCAAGATTTTTCGTTCGAAAATTCTAATCAACAATTCGGTATGTTCTTTAATTATTGATGGTTGTAGCATAAATAATTTGGTTTCAAGAAAATTGGTAGATTTCCTAAAGTTACCAATGGAGATTTGTCCAATTGAAGGTTACCAAGTTTGTAGGGTTCCTGTGACCATAGGAAAGTCTTATAAAGTAGAAGTACTTTGTATTGTGGATGATATTGATGAGTGTCATATATTATTGGGAAGACCTTGGCGATGTGAGGTTAATGGCAAGTATGATTTAAAAAAAAATATCTACCTTTTCTCATGGAAAGGAAGGAGAATTGCTATGGTTCCACCCAAAGTAACACCACAATTACCAAAACTCGAGGTTAAAGTTGAAGAAAAGATTGTGAAGGCCGAGATTATTGACGAACACATTAAGAAAATCCAAGACCTTCAAAGTTATAAACAACATGATGACAAAATTTCAACTTTATCGTTTGAAACAACGAATAAAGTTGGTACTTTGAAGACTTGTGAAGAAATTATAGGTTTTAATGATGATGAAGATGTGAAGGGTTTTAATTGTGAGCGAAAAACGGATTTCGAATGCGTCCATAATTTAAACATTCGTGATTTAGATTATGGGTTAATTTTAAGGATGAGTATGAAAAATCAAATTAAGTTTTCAATGGGAAACAAAGAAGCTATTTTTATTACAATTGAAAACTTAGGGGTCGCTGATAGGGAGCACACAACCCGATGTTTTGGGTCATGGATTGATCGTTGGGAGTATGATAGATGTGTTAAAAAATATGAAGGTTTTTGAGTGGATGTGCGCAAATCTATTGAGATAAGGTTCGTCGTGAGAAGGTATTCGAGGTTGATGACATCCTTGATATTAAGAACTCGAGGGCGAGTTCTTTCCAAGTGAGGGGGATTCATGTTGACGAAATCAAGGCCAATGCAGTTCAGGATTGGTCTTCACCTAAGATATTGCCCGAGGTTAGAAAGAATAAAGTGGCGGATGCTTTGAGTAGAAAGACCACTTTATTGGTGTCCATTATTAACGAGGTTGTGGGCTTCGATTCAATCAAGGATTTGTACGCAAGTGATGAAGATTTTCGTAACATTTGGATGGAGCTCGAAACTAAGCAACATCAGGGTGAGTTTATTCTACTTAGCGGTTATTTGTTTAAAGGTAATCATTTGTGTATTCCTAAGACTTTCCTTAGGAGTCAATTGATTAAGGAGGTATATGCGGGGGGATTGAGTGCTCATTTAGGCCGAGATAAGACCATTGCGAGTGTAGAAAGTTGATTTTATTGGCCTCAATTAAAAAGGGATGTTGGAGCTTTCGTGAAGAGATGTGTCGTGTGTCAAGAAGGAAAGGGTAAAGCACAAAATACAAGTCTTTATATGCCATTGCCCGTACCTGAGAGTCATTGGGTCGATATTTTGATAAATTTTATGCTTGGGCTTCCTCGCACTCAACGGGGAGTCGATTATGTGTTTGTTGTTGTTGACAGGTTTTCCAAGATGGCGCATTTCATTCCTTGTAAGAAGACTTTGGATGCGGCACATATTGCGAGGTTGTTTTTTCAAGAGGTGGTTCATTTGCATGGAGTTCCAAAGTCCATTACTTTGGATCGGGATAGTAAGTTTCTTGCTCATTTTTTGTTGACACTTTGGAGACGATTGGGTACATCTTTAAATTTTACTAGTACCGCTCATCCTCAAACGAACGGTCAAATTGAAGTAGTTAATCGCACCTTGGGGAATATGATACGTTGCTTATGTGGGGAAAAGCCTAAACTTTGGGACGTGTCGTTGGTACAAGCTGAATTTGCTTATAATAGTGCGGTTCATAGTTCCACGGGATTTTCACCATTTGAGGTTGTGTACAAGACTTTTACAAGGCACGTGGTCGATTTAGTTAATTTACCAGGCAAGAAGAATGTTCAAGCAAATAGGATGGTGGAAGAATTTCAAGCTACTTATGAGGTTGTGCGAGCCAACATTACCGAAGCAAATGCTAAGTACAAAATTGTAGCGGATAAGCATCGTCGGAAGAAGTTGTTCCAAGTCGGAGATAATGTAATGGTGTTTCTTCGCAAATAACATTTTTCGGTTGGGACTTATAGCAAGCTACAGCAAAAAAATATGGTTCGTACAAAATACTTCGAAAGATTAATGATAATGCTTATGTGGTGGACTTGCCAAATATTATGAGTATTTCGAAGACGTTCAATGTGCCAGATATATATGAATTTCACTCCGAGGACGTGAATGAGCGCAAGCACTCGAGGACAACTTCTTCTAAAGAGAGGGGGAATGATGAGGACATGATTCAAGAGCTAGCAGAGGAATATATGGATCACCTAGAGCGTGACAAGAGTAAGGGTACTATCAAAAATAAGTAACCTTAAATATGGAGACATCATTAATTTTAATATTAATAATAAAATATGGTTTCTATATTTTGTTTATTGACTTTTCTTTGGTTTCCATATTTTGTTTATTCTAGAATAATCTTGTTGACTTTTTTCCCAACTTTAGTTTTTCTAGAAATATAGGGCTTGGGTTTATTGTGTAGTCATTGAATAATCTATAAAATTCACGACTTTTAGTCTTTATTTTATTTGTGCTTCGACTTAAACCCTAGTTAGGGTTTATAGCACGTTTCCGTTCTGCGTCATCTTATCTAATATGATCTTTTTGCTTATGTCTTTCTTATAAGTGATTTAATGAAGACATTTTATTTTGATTGTATTGTTCTTTGGCTGATACGTTTTGCTTTACACTGATGTTGTTGGATATACATTTTTAACTTATTAAAAAGTTGTTTGGTATACATTTCTTTTGGTTGAACATTAGTTAATATGAGATCATTGTCATGACCTTGACATCAACAAGTTCTTCCTCTCTATTTTTCTGTTTAAGTTAATGGTTGGTTAAAATTTCCTCTTTTGTTTGTTTACATTAGTTATGTCAGCAGGTAATATGTTAGATTAGAGAATTTGGTGTCTACACACCACGTGCTCGACAAAATGTCATAAAGAACATCAACATATTTTAGCCTGATATGTTGTTAGGAATATAGATAGGGCTAATCATCTGAAGGAGGCGTCAGAGTGTTCTTCTTCGTAATTATAACATTATTAAACAGAGTTATTGTAGCATGATAGTGTTGTTCATAGACAAAGTTGGCATAACTTAATGTAATTTATATTGGTATACTTTGAAATAGACATCTATATTGGGTCAAAATCTATATGGGTACACTTTTAATTTTCAAATAGCAAGATGTTTTTAACCTTTTGTTGCTATGTCTTAGCTGCGATTTTGTGTATTAGTAAGTGTTAACACCTGATGCTATCAAGAGAATTTGAGAAAATTAAAAGATGTGATATCATCTTAATATATGCTTTTATTTGCACAGTTACCTTAAATATGATAATAATCTTTAAAAATGAAAGTTTGCGTATTAGCTTATTGGTTGTTGTTTTTAGCTTGACAATTCTCTTTTCTCTTTTCAGCTTGATAATCCGTTGATTATTAAGTTGGTAACCATTCTCTTTTCTATTGTGTTTGTTTTAATTTTTTCAGGTTGGGTTAATGATAGCTGTCTTTTTACCAAATGTCTACCCATTCGTTCCCTTTAAATTAAATTTATTTTAACCAGATTGAGAGTTGTTACAAGCTAAAGCTTACATCTTAATTGAAGTTTAACATAGTTACATGCCTTGAGTTAAAGAATTTAAAGACATTTTGTAAAGTTAAACGGTTGCAAACTAAAAATAAATACTCGGTATATATTTTGTTTTGCAGGCTATGGAGTATGAACACGCTTGCGACCGAAATAGTTGTTCCTAAAAGTCCTTCATATTTTGCAGTCATGTTGATCCTACGTGTTCTAAAACTTGATGATCTTCTGTAAGTCCATTTCTAATCTCATATATACATTATATGATACATTTGATTACTTTTAGTATAGTTTTTATCTTTTTATAAACATGGTTACTGTTGTTACACACTATTTTTTCTAAGTCTATATTGTCATTTTGATATATACATTTAAGATGTGATCAATTACTATAAAACCAATTATGATTCTTCTATGATAGTTCTTATTATGAAAGTGAACCAATTGGTGAGATAGCTTTTTTTCTTAATACATATGTAGCTAAAAAGTTTACTTGCATGAATCTTTTGTTTCTGTGCATTGGGCTACATCAAGTGATTAACAAATAATCTCATAAGGATTATGAATGGTTTTGAAAAGAAATCTTAAAAGGATTGTTTTTAATGCCACTCATGCTGTCTTTTTGAAAAATTTGTATTAGTCAGTGTGTACATTATTCGAATCTAAAACAATGACATGAAGGTTAATATTTCTTAATTTAACTCCCTGCTAACCTTAATAGTTAATGAGATGCGTAATTTATAGTGTATCTACTTATATTTCTATTTAGGTTGTGGCCTTGCAAGGTATAGAACAGGCGACTTCATGTGATCTTATCATCATGAGCATTGGAGGTAGTCATCTTTTGTCTCATTTGACCTACAATTAGTATGAAGAGGCTCATTTACAAGATATTGGAGGTAGTCATCTTGATACACATGTCACTGTTTTAGTGGTTGTTGATGCTTATGTTTTGTTATTAGTTAAGAAATAGGTCAATTAGTAATTATAATTTTGAGTTGGAAAGGAGTATAAGAGTTGGAGAAATGTAGCCATGACTTAAATTGTTAATCTATTTGATTTGAAGCCATTGCTTCAAAAAACTTTTACCAGATTATTTTTAATTGCAGTATTGATACAGTAGAGAAAAATTTTAAATGAAAATTTGTTAGCCTCAAAATATTGAGTCAAACAAGAAATCTCGGTCATTTATTAATACACGTTGTAATAGGCTAGAATGAAAACCGGGCTCATTTGGTAATCTAATATTGTAAGCGTTGTGGGCTTAAGCCCAACCAAACCCCGAGCCCGGTCCACCAAAGAAAACCCTAAGCGTATGGTTTGTCTAGGAGTATAAATACCCCTCTCCACACAAGGAGAAGAGTTGGGTGTTTTCATTTGTCCCAAACACATTTGTTAAGCAATCCACCATCCACTCTTTTCCTTTCTATCTTTCTTCCATACTTCTTTCTCTTTTCTCTCTTATGTGATTCGTCTATATGCAAGTGAAATGATTGTTGGGATATGTACATATATCAAATAATATATGTCCAAGAAATTACGTGAGCCTATAGGGGCACACGCGTATACACGGAGGATACGTTTATTATTGTAATTAATATATTTATCGTATATTAATTATATTAATATGTTTCACGAATAATTAAATGGTCGTTAATTATAACGTTAGACGCTATAACTAATTAATTGATATTAACAAGTGAAGGACTTGTTAGTACGAAAACCAAACCCATGAGGTGTTGGTTCTGACCGATCGAATAAGAAAAGAAGGAGGGGTCCGATTGTCGTTTCTAGCAAACTAGAGGAGGTGTTGTTTTGTAACCCGGAGACCAAGTTATTGGACTATATAATGACCCCTAGGGATCATTATATGGGAGACATCATAACCTAAAGTCTGTCGAATCCCTAAACTATTACGCATGATTTTTGCAAATTGTGTTATTTCAATACGCATGTACATGGCTATGCATAATAGTCATACACATGCATGCAATAGCATGTATGCAATACCTTACGCACAAAACCACTTTTCTCAATTGTGTTGCAAATCAGTTGCTTTATTTCCTTGTGGAAGTTTGACCTAGTTTAAAACAATAACACCAAAACCCTAGTTATTTTCATGGTGTTTATTCGTGAAGCAAGTACTAGCATCCTAACGTATCTTGATGACGTGTAGTGTGAGTATACCATAGAGGTTATCTTCTTTGGTAACTTGTTTAGTTTCGTGTATTAGATTTATACATACGCGTATATTCAAGAATGGTGTTCGTTTATTGCTAAAAGGTACACGCTTCTTGATCCCTTTGTTAATTACATATTTTATACGTGATTTATATATTCCGCTGCATACTCGTGTTAGTTAAAGGTTAATTAGATCATAAAATCCAACAATGGTATCAGAGCCATCGTGTAGAATTTGTAATTACAAAGATTGTAAAATTTGACAAATTATTAGGGTTCTTAGTTTATTATTCTAGCCCTTTGGGCGTTTTTAATCATTAAAATTGGATCTTTATTGTAGTTAAATTTAATTAGGCGAAACCCTAGGTTGTATGAAATTTTATATGTTAAAATTCGATAGTTTAATTTGTTAATTGATCGGGTTTCTAGTAATTAATTTTTAATTGGTTATCCGTGATAAACGCATGCAAGTTTATCATGGATAGATATATGGTATATGTGATCTTGATTAATTGTTAATTGTTCGTCATGCAAATCGATGATTAAAACTATAATAGACATAAAAGATTTAGTTTTTTTAGTTTTCGGATTGTTTGACAACCTGTCACTAAAAAAATCATAATATATTCATATTAAGTCAAAAAATTCTGAAATTTTTATGGTAGATCCATGACTCAGCAGGCTACAACTTTGTAGTTTACTGTAAAAGTTGAGGAAGACCCTAACTATGTCCTGTCAGGGCCTGAAGTCGACTGAAATTGTCGATCAACTTTTATGTGCTATGTGGTATATGTTTATATAAGGCTTACGCAATCGATTATATCGATGTATGTGGCCCAATTCATTAGAAAATGGAGCCTTATGTGAATATATACATATTTTACATTATTCGAGAATTGTAATCATCGTTTATAATTTGCATGAGTTAATTGTTAAGTGTTTAAATAAATGTTATGTGTATTAGTAATTTATATTTATTGTTTGTTTTTGTAAGTGTTAGACTTGTGTAAAAACAAAAGGATTTTTCTAAAAAGAAAAATCTAAACATGACTAATAATTATGAAATAAGATTTATTATATACTATTAATTGCGTTGCCTTATGTGTCAATTTGAGTTCGGCTTACATCCGATAATCATGGCCTTTAGGTTTCCCAAGACGAGACTTGCAACTTAGTAGGTTTATAATGTGTTTTCTAAACTAAAGTTTTAAATTTTATCAATGACGTAATTTGCAAAAGTACTATTTACTTGCAAGTCATATCACCAAGGGTTTGAGGTATTTACACTCTATAATATCCTTGATATCTTGCAATTACTTAGGAAGCGCGAATGGTCTAGGGTTTGAATGGGTTTTAATCATTCTTTAATATTTTCTCGCGATAAAATAAGAATTCTTTAGATGTGAAAACACGTTGAATCGTCAATTTTAAAAGGTATCACTATTTATACATACGATGTATAGAAAATAAGTAACACCATAATAAATAACTTAGTTGAGTAAAGTTTTTTACTAAAATTTATGATACGAAGATGTATGCATGCTTCTTCGTAGATATATGCCATGACAAATATAAATACCCTTTTAAATAAGTTGTTGCCATCCAATTTGTAAGAACACTTGCAATTTCCTTTTACATCATGTGAGACGTATGTAGATTGCAACCCAAGGTGATTATACACTTTTCGTGAGACGTTTGTGTTACATAATCACAGTTCTTGATTGGACGACTTAATCGAGTTAAGTTGGTGAGACCTTAAGCTCGAGGCATAGATGGGATAAAACATGCTTACTAGTTCATTAATGTAATAAAGTAAGTCCTATAATGTTCTAGGAATTGCACATGTGGCAATTATTGATCGTCAATTACCTTCTGAATACACCATTACTAGCAGATCAACTAATGTGATGGTGGTATGTCAAGTAGGATCCTAGCCTTTTGAAAATTAATTGTTTATATAGTTAAACATGGATAGTTAATTTTCTTCAAGGAGTATTATCGAAAATACTAAAAATTGAATTTTGTGATTCTTTAATAGTATTAATGCAACATTAAACCGTAAACGATGTTTGTTTATACTTTCTGTGAAGAACACAACCATCCTCTTTCCTTGTAAGGAAAATGGAGACTCATTCCTATCATTTTTTCTTGCTTGGAAAAGTTATAACAGGAACGAAGGAATTGTCCTAATTTTAATCAAACTCATAAGCAAACTTACATGGTTAAGTAGATTGCATGACTTATATTTTCATATATATTTCATCACTCTTATTCGGTGGTGAATACTTTGACACATATAAGACATTTTGATAAATAGAGAACATGTTCTTGGAGCTATCAAATGATAACATCTTAATTTAAGATGCTTTATGATTTCTTGATTATGAAATACCAACATTACCGCAAAAGTGGTAAAGGCAAACTAGTATGATTTATCTAGTTGTCTGCTTTAACCAAAATTATAGAGGAAATTGCATGCCCAATTTTTAAGTTAATAAATAGCATTGATGGATAGTCCCCTCATCTACATAGTAGAGGCGATTGAAATCTAGTACATAGCTACAAATTAGGATTGTCAAAGAGAGTATGGAAAATAATAAGATCACTATTTGTTTTCAATTGGTATGAAACAACCTTGCAATGTTGTCAAATCTAGTGGGAGCATTGCGTTTATTACTGAATAAGACATTCGTGCAATGTTGTCTAATTTAGTGGGAGCTACAAGCTTTATTGTCTTGTTAGTAACCCATGTTATTTCTAGCTAGTCTTGAGATAATACATTATTTTCAACTATAGATACTCATGGTTTTAAGGATAGTCATGCACTATTCTTTATTAAACAATGTGGTTTTATATCTACTTGTAACGCTAATATCTGTGACACTGTCATATTGTTCACATAAACAAACGAACGTCGTGTTGTTTGACTACATGTATGATGTTGTGCCATGCACAAGTGGGAGAAATCTTTATTGTGTGCAAGGTACAACACATGACAACAACAATATGATTTAAGGTTCTCGTTACCGTAAGGTAAGAAACTAATATTCTACTAGGACATATTGCCCTATTTAGAACATATGTCAAGATATGAATTAAAGACTACTTCAAGTAAAATGTTTATGTGCTCTTGGAATGTCCCAGATAATGAAGTAATCTCGTTTAACTTGAAATTACTATTGAATCCAAGAGTCGGCTAAGTATGTTTATGTTTATTGTGAAGTAATAAACATGAAGTCTTTTAATTGCTGAAAGACTTAAAACATAAAGTAAGTTATGTCTTCCTGTGAGGACATGAACACGAAGTCCTTAAATTGTTCAAAGACAAAATAATGTATAGTTAACATGTTATATCTTTTGGGACGATATGTACATAGAGTTCTTGAACTAGTTAAATAAGTATACATTAACGCATGCAATAGGTTTTTAAATACTATATATTCAATTTGGTTTGACATACATTATCGCATGCAAATAGGTTTTATAAATACTTATGTTTAATTTGGTTTGAAACAATTGATAAGTATGTGACCTAAAAGAGTGTTTAATTTATTTAAAAGTTTGTCATAAAGTCTTACAATTAAAGTACTCATGATACCACATATTCTGGTTGTTAGAGTGGTTGAATTAAATTTTGGAAATATGTGATTCTGATAACTATATATTTTTTCCTCAAAATTGTCAAGTGTTTGAAATTGAGTATGTCTTGTATATACTCAATAAAACTCCAACCTAGAAGGTTAATAAGACACCATCATGATTATGAAATATGATGACTCATATTAAGTCTTAAAATTGAAGTTCTGAATTTGTTAAAAGTCTTATGAAGAATGATATTAACAAACTAAACTCAGGAACCGTCATGTATCTTGTAATTTGGGGGGCTAAAAACCTCCTTTAACATGCTAAGTAATTATAGAAAAGTCTTTAATTACAAAAGGCAAGTGAGGGCATTTTTAGATCTGAAAAAGATAAAAATACAAATTAATAACATCTAAAACATAGTGAATATATAATCGAGGCTTTAAATGTTAAACCTTTTAATGATATACTTTTTGTTCATAGATCCGCAAGGATACCTTAAATACTTGATTGCTAAATGTTATATCATTATTGAGGAATATGAGTCACATGATCATATGAACCCTGTTAATCATTAAAGATGCATTATTGAATTTTGAATATGGTATCATGGTAAAACCATTAAGATGCATTGTTGAATTTTGAATTTGATTAATGACTCAAACTATGAATGTTAAGATGTTGTCCATAAAGATAATCATTTTTGAAACTTGATTGATCTTTAACTAAACGGTTAGACTGTGAAGTTAAAATGAGTTTCATCAAAGAGAAGAAAAATCTAAGTGGTTTGGTTCTTGGTTTCAAACTCATAAGGACAATGTTGTACACATATTTGATGCATGCATTATGATAGGTTTTTAATCATACTCAAGCAATTGATTGTGATTAAATATTCTTTCTATGCGCATTAATTATATAAAGATGGTTGATTGTTTCATACTAGTTGTTCATATGATGAAAATATGAATAGAATTCAAAACACCTCCTTGAATGATTACTATTGCGAGGACAGTTAGTAATCAAAGGAGTTTATGAATTCATATAATCTTTATAAAGTGTACAAATGGCAGATTCCAGTTGGATCATGAAGGATTCAAGTAATCTTATGATATTAAGACAAGAACTAGAGAGAGAGAGTGGGTTGGATGATCTTAGAGAGAGAAAGTAACATGGAATGGATGAATTGTATTATGTGTGAAAAATGGAAAATGAAACAACCAACCCCTCTCCAAGGCTAGGAGAGGGCTTATATACTACATGGATGGCCGGCCCATGGGCTATGATGGGCTTCCCATGGGCCTTGGGCTGGACTAGATTACTAATTTAATCATTACACTAACTACGAGCTAAGACTGTTACAACTTGGAAGTGACCGACACTTTTTGTGTTTCCAACAATCTCCCCCTAAGGGAGGTCACTCCATTTTACAAATCTTTAAGCCTAGCATACAATGCTTTGTCTTTAGTCTTTAGCTCGTCCTTTTGACATTCTCCTGTGAATATGTTGTAGTGATCATTGATTTCTGGATTGAGCTTGTTCCTTGAACTTGTATTTGACATTGTGATCTTGAGCATCTTGAGATCATCAACCAAGCGTAATCTCGTCGCTATCTTTATGAATCTTGCCATCTTGTGTAACTTGTGACTTCTGGACCGACATGCTCATACCTTTCTTGATTTGTTGACTTGAAAAGCTTTAATGTTGCATCTTTCTTGAAATTATTTAACTTTAACACTTCGTCACTTCGAGAAAGACGTTCGGTATCAGAGTGACAGAAACTTCTTTGAAATTTTTTAACTTTAATACTTCGTCACTTCAAGAAAGACGTTCGGTATCAGAGTAGCGGAAGTCTTGAAATTTGTATTTAAGCCTTTCATGAAGTCCTTATGTTTGTCTATCAGGTATGTGCTGTGGACAATTGATCTTGTGAGTCGGCGGGAATCAGGATCCTCCCACCACCATTCTTTTAAATAGCCTGCATAAAATAGATAGCAATAAGCGGCGGGGGGGGGGGGACGGAATTATGGCTTTGTCTTCGCCAGTTTGGTTGGAGAAACCTTCGAATCCGTGAGGATCGACCTGTGATTAGATAGATTCAATTTAAGAAGAACCTTCTTGACAGGATTTCCAGCTGTAGTATTGATCTTTCTAACTATTATGTTATTAGATGTCATCCGTACTCAACATGTTCTCATTTTATTTTGGAACGTCTCAAAGAGACAACACGATAAGATGTGAACAGTGGTACTATATACCGATTGATATTGGAAATTCATTTGTAAATCAATCAATGTTGTCACTGGCTTAAAGTGGTTTTGTTACAACGAGAGTTTTTAAGCAATTCAAATTCTATAAAACGTTGATCATACCTGACAAGTTTGAATTCTTATAGAATCGCAACCATCGTTTCTTTCAGTTGTCACAGTTTGATTCATAAAGAATCGCACAAGTTACCTACCATGAGCTTGTTTGATGTTGGCTCAAGCAGGATTTCCACTTCATTGTGAATGAAATATCACTCTGATGTTCTGGCAAAATTTACAAGGATAATGCGTAGGCACTTTATTATTTATCTTTTAATTCACATGATTGTGTCTTAGCAAGCAGAAATTTGACAAGTGTCTAATGAGATTTATGGATGATCTCTTTTGCTCTAGACTCAATAGTTGCACTTTGATAGTTTAGTAACGGTGGATAGTGATGAGTGCCACTTTTCAATATAAAAATAACTCAGAGTGAGAAAGTCATTGAAATGTGTGTAGTCTGTGAGATTTTGATACAATGTCTTTTCGACTTTGTGTGGCTGGGAGGGGATTGTTGATAGCGTAACTGGGTCCATGAGTGTCGTCAATTCAGGACAACACCTGAGTGTTTTGACGATATGTTTTGACCGGTTGCTGCCTATGTGTATAGAGGGCTTCTTTCTTGTCCCTTTACCTTACATTTCTTTTTCATTCTTCACCTTCAAGGCTTACCCAGACTTCATAAATAACTTTGTTGGGTTTGTTCTAGTGTTAGCTCATCTCAGTCGGCATTATTTCATATTCTCACCTTTTCTCTTTTTATGATACCTAAGGGATTCTACATAAACTCGTGGATATCCTGGGTAGATCCTCCAGTTCTGGCTGGATCATAGGATTTGAATTACATAGCCTAACGCCTTATACTTCATATAATTTAAGAACATGGTCGGTCTTTTGGGTTTTTCTTCACGTTCCTTCCATAAAACATTGAAATTTCATTCATAGTGTTGATTTAAATTATCTAAAATTTCATTGAGATGTTTTTCTCATCACTAAAAGCTCCCTTAACATGTGCATTCGTATTCGTTAGTACATGCTAGGTGTGAAGTGCATTGGTCCATTTTATTTGATCACTTCTGTCAAAATACATTAAGTACAGGTATCACATTTTCTCCCTTATCTAAATTGTTATCCCTTGAATTTTGGATATCAATTGATTAACCGTTCGGGGACAAAATGATATATTATAGCAGAATGGAACATATTATTGCTCCCCCTCAACGTTTGAGGGTTTATAAGACAGTGCTGAGTACAATAATTTGAAAGATTTGAATTTACTAAGAAATTCTTGAAAAATTTGTACTCGAGCACTCCTAATTATTCACCTTAAGTTACACTTTATATTTTTACAAGATTATTATATACCGTGGTTTGACTGAATGATGAGACATCAATTTTTTAGATGATTGAATCTTTGGTTCTTTTGGACGTTGCCGTAGGTCTCATATCGTACAATCTCCACCTACGACTTTCTAAGCTCCTCATTAACCTTCTTTCTTTTAAGAGGTTGTCAATCTGATCTTTCTCTGTTCAAGCACTCTTCAGCGTTGCTTCAACTTTCTTTCCAAGTTATGAAAGTCTTTGCATCAAACTTCGAGGATAGAACAGATTCAGATACATATGTAACTTGAGCTTGTGAGGTTGGTGTGTCGGTGTTGAAGTTGTCTTAGCTTCCCCCTAAACCAACAATCCTTTCTTGAGTAGATTCAGAACTTTCTTGCAAGCCGCATCAAGCAGTCTTGATGTATAAAGCCCAGATATCCGAAGTACACAATTAACTCGAAACCGCAACACCAAAGTCAATTAAGTCTCGGATGAGCGCTGCTGATCTCTTTCAAGGATAGTCATGATATTAAATGTAACACAAGTCAATAAGTCCCGGAAATCACAATTATCCTTTTAAAAGTAAGTCGAAATGGAAACACTAAGTCATTTAAGCTTAATGTATCATTCTTTCTCGTAGAATACTGGAACTAAACTTAAGGAAACATCATACCTATGTGAACCTCTTTTATCACATATTTCTACTTCTTTTAAGAATAAGCTTAGTGATTAACCGTTTAAGGAAGCCTTTATTGAATCAGTAACCAATCTTCTCACGCTTAGAATAAATCTTCTTACAACACTTCCCCCTAGTATCTTAAATGATGATACTTAAAACACACCAAAGATATTCTCTACCCTATGTAGTTGAATATAGTGCACCGAAGTAACAAGTTTTTATTACACTGATTTTCTCTGCGGTTATGACATATGTCTTCCCGGAATGTCCTAAAATGAGAATAGGGTATGAAATTCGATTCGTGTACTCATTATCTTTCTTGTATATCTATTCCTTCCCCCTTGCTGGTTTCGATACCTCGGAATCAGCAAAACCTAGTACGCACATATACTCGAGATCGTGTTCAAAGAATTGATAAGCTTAAATCTATTCCGTATTGAGAATTACTAAGTCTTTTTTTGCAATTAAGTCCATACGTTTTAAGCACATGTCATCTAAAAAGCTTGTGTAGTTAAACATCCATTAATTCCCCTTTAAGGTATGATCGTCATTATTAACATCTTTATCGTTAATTTGTGATTATTTTGAAAGATGTTTTAAAGATTAATTGATGACGATTTCTACCTCAAATAATGACTCGTTTTCTATTTAAAGAGTTGTTGTCATTGTTTGAGAAGTCGAATTGTCTTTGAAAAATCTTTTTGTGATTACTAAAAACACTGATTCATTATGAAGATAACTTTTTACCAATAAAAATAAGATTTCTCTTATTTTAAAAAGAAAGCAGCACTGAGAAGTACACTTATGGATATAGGAAGCACGGGTTGTGAATGCAACGTAATACAAGCTCTTTGCATGGTCATAAAGTAGACATGCGAGAATAAAATTTTCCGTTGTCATTAGGAAAAAGTCTTTTGGACGCATGTTTTCCTTCAAGGTGAAAAAGCGGGTTACTATCTGAAATAATAGCAAGCCATATGGCATGTTTTGAAAACATTTGAACTTTTGCACGAACTTTATTTATTGTCCACGTTGTCTTTATTGAAAGACATTTCTTGGGACGTAAATCTTATCGTTGAAAAAGAATGCCATTGAAAAACTTCTTTTTGTATTTTTCTATTTTTTAATTTTGTATTTTGTTTTTATAAAGGTTTTATAAAATGAAAATCTTTTTGGTTTTTCTGATTTTATAATTTTCTATTTTGTTTTTATAAAATAAAAATAAAAATAAAAAAAATCTTTTTGTGTTTTTATGATTTTAAGTATTTTCTTAGGGATACAAGAGATTTCTCTTCTTTTGAAGAATAAAGCGCACTGAAAACCGTCCACCTTCTTTTCTTTGAGGAACGGGGTCTGAAGTGTTGTCTACAGACGCCATTATCATGAAGCATGAGTGTTGATCTGAATTAATCAACAGCCATTGTCCTTGTTCATCATACATAAATTCCTGGAACCCTTGGTTTCTGATATATCACTTTTTTCAGCAAACAAACTCTGAGTCTTTCCTTTTCAGGATTGCAAAATGTACCTGCACTTAAGTTAAGAGTACCTGCATTGACATTGAGAGTTTGATCGCATTTATAAGGGTTAGTGATATAATCATTTAAACCATTTGGGAGTTCACAATCAACCTTTGTTGTGCTAGATGTGAATGTCTTTCCAGTTGGAACCCACTTTATGACAGCAGTGTTAAAAATTTACGTCGGTTATCATAAGGTAAGATCTAGGAGTGTTTATTTTCTCATGCACAGCGGAAGACTTATTGGGAGAAAAACTATGTCCTGTAACGATCTTCCTACCAGGTTTCTGAGTGTGACTCGTTGGATCTACGGGTTTGTTACTGTTTCTAGTCTTATTGGGTTGAATTTAGCTCGACTAATTTCACTTCTTTCGTGAATTTATGTTATACAAGCATCATGATTTGCATTAAAGACACACTTTTGACAAGTTGAGCACACAAAGTGTTTGAAGTCAGAGAAAGGACTAGAATTCCTAGAGTGATCTGCTTTTGGCATAACAGTTGTCGTTGGGCAACTACTCTTAGATGTTGGCAAAACCCTAGATGTTTGATTATTGCTCCTAGGTTTTGATTTGCAACTCTTAGTAGTGTTTTGTGATTTAGCAGATGGCATTACACTAGTTGTTGACTTCCTATCTCTTTCTTGTGTCTTTTTCTTAGCTTCCTCTAGATAGTAATTATGAACCATGTCATTTGACTAAATCCTTGGCATGTTCTTAGAACTTATGTACTGAGATTGAGCTTGATGCAATATATGATTTGGTTTTGGCAAAACAGATTCTCTTCCTTAGGCAATAATATTGAGTGACTCGGTTTTGACAAAACGTTATTCACATCTATTGGGGAGCAAAAACCGTGGTTTTGAAAAATTAGGTCGTTCAGTTTTTAAACGCATTCGGTTGTCTAACAAACTGATTGGTTTCTGGGTGGTTGTAAAACCGGTTTTCCCAAGATTGATGGTTTTGCAAACTTAGTTTCCAGTATTTCCTTTCTAACTTTTCTTAATTCGTTTTTCAACGGCTTACATTCGCATAAAACTTATCTTGAATCTGAGCTTTAAATCAGCATTTTCTACAGTCTTATATTTTTTTGAGCAATCGTGGGCATTTTGGTCTTTTGTCTGAACTCGTGTCTTTTTGATAGAATCGTAAAGATCTTTGTAAGTCTGTTTCAAATGCTCATTTTCCTTATGCAACTTCTCATTCTTTGCAAGTAATTTAGCCACACTATGTTCCAATTCGATATTGATTGTTTCAAGTACCTCAATTTCCTTGTTAATCTTGGCTTTATTAATTGTTTCATTCAAAATTTGACCATGTTGCCCGTCTTTTAAAGCTTGATTTTGATATTTAAGTTCCATGTTAACACAATGTATTTCCATTCTTGAAAAGTCTTTTTGAAGTTGGGCAACGGTCTTTTGAGAAAAATATTTTTAGTCTCGTGAGTTGGTTTGAAAATTCAGTTGTCATGTTATCAAATGATAGACCAAGTAAAAGACATGAAACTTGACATTTTCAGCATTTTGTTCAATCTCTCCTCCCCTATGACACATATTTGTTGAATCAAGAATGGTATTTCTATCAACCTTTTCCAACAGACGTGTGTCATAAATGGGTTCAGATTGCACAAAATGTTGTTGTTCATTAGCAAGAGTATCATGTTGAACAGTTAATTGTACCTCAGCTAATGGAATTGTTTGTCATTCCACGGAGTTGAATTTCTTGGATCCTCAGCATGTGTATCTTTCCCGGATTTGCTGCTTAAAACATGCCTTTCTGTTTCTGTCTCATTGCTTTCCGTAACAACCAAACCAGCATCTAATGTGTATCTCGAATCCACCTTTCCCTCTTTTGACTGCATCACTCTATCATTCACCCTTCTGTTATTTTCTCGTTTATGCCTGTGCTCTTTCATCAATAGACTTCTTAACGGATTTCATGTGTTGGATCAGTGTATCACGGAATTGTTGAATCTCGGTTCGAGTATATTCTAGAAAGGACTTGCTTATCATTGCACCATCAAAATCATCGAAAAGATCGAAAATTAATGAATGTCTAAAACTGTTTCATGATTATTCTAAACGCACCAATGGATTCAGTTTCTTGAAATTCTTCTCTATCAAGTTGCTTTTCTAGATTATCCAAATTTAGTAGCAACGATTCTGTGAAAGTCTGATTATCTTGATCAAATAGTGCCACACATGCCGTTCGAATCCTCCCTTGATTGAAAGAACCTTAAGATGTTAATGGAGTAGGCGAAATGATTCCATGCATTTTTCCTTTTGCCTTTGGGTTTCCCCTGCATTTGTTGACAGTTGATGATCTCTCTCTTGAGAATTAGAATTCAAAGATTCCATTGAAATTTGATGTGTGAAATAAAATTAAAAATCTTAAGTAGATTAAGTGATTTTGTTATGGTTTTGACGAAACAATTAATGTCCACGGGATTTTACAAATCTATGATTTAAACCGAGAAAAGAATTGAATCTGTCGTGGGATTTTACAAAATCAAGAAGAAACCGTGAATGAGTAATTAATTGTTGTTGGTGAAATCGTTGTTGTTGCCGAAGAACTTTGAGCTTTTGTTGACGAATAATGAGTGAAAATGATGAACGGTGCACAAACTTTCAACTTAAAATTAGTAACGGTTGATTAAAACTCAAAAAAGTACTAATGATGTAATTAATTAAAACTAGAGGGGCTAAATTATTAAAAATACTATAAGTAATAAAAACTCTTGAAAACAAATAACTAGATATGAAAATGTTTTGAAAATAGTGGTAAGATTGAAAGAGTTAAGGGCAAAGGGCTAAAAAGTAAAAACTTTGAAAAAAACTAAAAGATAAAATTAAAAACTCTTATGAAAGTGAGCAGCAAAGTTGTATAAATTCAGATTATTATTATAAAGAAACCGTGTTTCCCTCCTATATTTATTCTTCTTGTTATAAATGTATGAAATGTTTACGTTTGTAAATTTGATCATGCGGAGTGGTACGTTTATCGTCGGTAATATATGAATATACCACGTTGATCGAAAAGATGTCACGATCACGATGGTATAAGTCTTAAGTCCCGTTGTTGAATGTCACACGAAACCGTAAAACCGAAAAAAATTAAAGTGTGCAAGATTTTGTTGAGTTGGTTATTTAGTTCGGTTCACTACTAGTACGACTAGTTCGGGTCCTGAAACAAATTCACTAGATCGGTTCTTAAGGGTGTTTACTAGTTCGGGTCTCACAAAATTATCTAGATTGGTTGATAATGCTTTTCGGCTAGTTCGGGTGCTTAAGTCATTTTACTCGTTCGGGTCATTAATGAAAACTACTAGTTCGGTGCTCAAATCTTTTTACTCGTTCGGGTCCTTAGTGAAAACTACTAGTTCGGTGCTCGAAGGAAAAATACTAGATCGGTTGACAAGGGGATGGAGTCGTTCGGTAGATGAAGAGTGCTTGACTAGTTCGGTTCGTGAAGAAGAATGACTAGTTCGGCTCGAGTTGTAAGGTGACTAGATCGGTTAGACAAACTATCAAACACTTTCTTAGCACCTTTCTTTGACTCCTTGCTCAAACCGTGTGGACCGAATAATAAGGCACCATACAATAAGCACTCCAATAAGACTAAAATGATTAAAGATATGGACGCTTATGAACCAGTTTTAAAAATGCAAAATGTCCAAAAACAAAAAAAACGATAAAGGTGATAAAATTGTTGGAAGAATTGAGACAAAGTCTTTTGTTTTTTTAAGCATACAAAACATTTAGAAAACTAAAAAATGATGTAGCAACAGGTGGGATATCCTTTAGCTCAATATATATTTAAATTACCAAAACACGAGTAGCCCAAAAGATTTGACAAAAAAAATAAAAAAAATAAGACGAATAATATGAAGTTAAAAAAAGAGAATATTGCGTATAGAAACAAAAATAGCCGACCAATATGCTTGAATACCACAACGAACCATAAAGGACCAAGATAGAACATGGCTCTTGATTCCAATTGAAGGGATTCAAGTAATCAATTGATATTAAGACAAGAACTAGAGAGAGTGAGTGGGTTGGATGATCCTTAGAGAGAAAGTAACATGGAATTGATGAATGTTTTATGTGTGAAAAATATGGAAAATGAAACAACGCAACCCCTCTCCAAGGCTAGGAGAGGGTATATACTTACTGGGAAGGCCGGCCATGGCTATGATGGGCTTCCAATGGGCCTTGGGCCGGGATAGATTAATAATTTAATCATTACACTAACTAGAGCTAGGACTATACAACTTGGAAGTGACGGACACTTTTTATGTTTCCACAATCATTGAAAAGCATTAAGAGTAGAATTTAAGATTATTATTTAAACGAGGCGTTCGAACCCGTTGCGATTGCACCGGGCCTTCGTTTTTGGGTAAAAGGTTATTTTACTTCTTCGAAGTCGCTTTTTGCTTTTGATACTGGACACAATAAAAATAGTCAATCGAATATACCAAAACTTGAGCAATGGTTTATGAGGGAGAAGCCAAGACTGTTATTGCCCATTGTGTAATATCGTTATAAATTCTCGTGGTGCAAGGATGATGATACTTTGTTAATTTTTTTTTTTTCCCCATTTTTTTTTTTTTTTTTTATAGCGTGTGGGGTTGTGAAATAGTAATAAGTATGTCATTGTCTCCTCAAAATGTGAAACGAATATTACTATCTTGCGTCACGCGTTTGTAATAGTTTTAAACCAAATATTTATTTTACTAATCTTAATATTTACATGGAGTATTTGTTTAGATTGAAAAGTTACTTAAGTTAACATGTCATGGTCGGTTGGTAAAAAAAAAGGATGATCAAAAATATTTTGTACATATTAAAGTGAATGGCCTAAATCCAATTCCTTCAAAAGTAAATAAATAAGTTAAAGTTATAATCTTTATACGTCCAGTTGGATTAGCAAGTAACTAAAAATGGAAAGAAGTAACCAAATATTAAACTAAATATGTAAGAGGTTTTGAGTACTTTTTTTTAAGTTGCTGCACTGCACATACATTAAACTAATGACTGTCTATATTGAATGATCAAATATAACACAAATATTTAGTTACCTCTTTTTGAAAGCAACAATCTCAGGTATGTTTTCGTTGATATAAATCTTGGTATGAAACAAAACATTGCTTACTGAACGTTTGTCTGCAGTAGTACTAAAACAAACATACAATTTGAAAATGTAAGAAAACATGACACAGTTCAACAATTTATAGCAGCTTTACCATTAAAATACTTGACCCTCACAATCTGAAGAACCAATACCACATGACCATCGCAATTGTGTGAGGCCTGCTTTTCTGCATGGTCGGGTTACTGCTTGCAATGGTTTTATCTATATCCATTACCTACAGATAAAAAAGGCAGCAATAATCCTAAACAAATTGATCAATCGTTGTTTTCAATAGAAATTATCATTAGAAGTTGTGGACTTACAACATTCGTCCAGAGCGACCATTAACTCATGCCTAGAAATGGTTAGTACTACCAGCTGTGAAGAATGGTCTAAGATTTTTTTCCTGCATTTCTGCCGAGTTTTGTCAAATAGAAAAACAGGTAAATGAATGTTAGTAAAATCATGTATATCAGCTAATTAAGATCATAAGAAAATTACTGAAACGGTTCCGTACTTATTATCAATTTTGGTTCAGTTAGACTTAAATATAGGCACAATAGCATACATCATAATCAAAATCACCATGAAAGGGATGTCTTCAAATCAGTTGCTTTGAAAAGCGTCCTGCTAAAATGAGAGGCATAAAAAGGGATTTTTGTAGCATATGATCAAACACGTATTCTAGTTATTCCTAAAACTATCAATTTTTTTTAAACATTTCATAAAATAAAAAGACATGGTATGCATACAGAATGTCCTTACTCGCAACGCTTGGTGGCACCCATGTAGCAGCAGCCACTCTAATCGAACCAACACAACGCGCATTATCAACCTGCACATTTTTAAGGACACTAAAGTTGAATCTGGAGTACTTATAAGAAGCCAAAGTGTATAATTTTCTTTAGTTTTCTTATGCCCCGAAATAATCCATAACAATAAGAGCAACATATTTTCACGCAACTTGTTCTAGCAAACATGAAGCAGCAACTAGACTGTAATAGAATGTATAACCAAAGTAACCAATTTTTATAGACAGGGGCAGAAATAGTTATACCACAAAGTAACAGAAGAAGCTAACGGCAGGAGTCAAATAATTAATTTTTTCACGTGCACCTACAACGTGTCGACCATGTACAAGCTTTTCATTTGCATCAACCATTAAACACCAAAATAAGTGAAATGAAGATAAATCCAAACACCTCATAAGTCATCAGTATCCTTACCAGCATACCATTTATTAGCTTTTGCTAGCATTTTTTTCCACATATAAGCATTTGAAATCTGTTCAAAATGAAATATGCCTAAAATGAAATATCTTCATACTAAATATGTCGCAATTTATGCGTACCTAAATAATTGTAAAAAAACTATAAAGCTATATAAGTATTCTAAAATTTATGTGATAGGGGTGTTATCATCATTTTCACTTTGGCCTTGCTAAACTTTTATGAGCCAATATTTTGATTCTAGAAATCTTACGGTGCGCCTGACGCGGATAGTATAGGTGTTTTTGTTAACAATATAGTTCCTCTTCCACAGTTGTTGCTGACCTCACAGTGTGATATAGATGAATAAATACTTTATGGTATTATCGATGTCATTTTTACAAGCTGTTTATTGACTCAGGGAAGACACCCTAGACTTTACAGGTCGATTTTTATATCTCTATACAGTCGAACTACGTTTCTCCCAAATATTAAAATAAAAAAATTGACATGTATGAAAGGAATTAAGTGTCCGTAATGGAGGTCAAAATCAATAAATAGTTCATTCGCATTCACGCATTTTGGAAGTAGTAGCCTAACCTTTTGTTCTAAGTTCTACCCAACATATTTATGCAACACTTGCAGGAAAATCTTTATATGAAAGCTAAAAAAAATGTATTTTACTTACTCCTTCTCACCTCGTAAATCGGTCCACATAGGATGCATCCACCAACACCTTCACATCATACCCACAATTTATGCAACACTTACAGGAAAACTTTATATGAAAGCTCAAAAAGGTATTAATCTAAAGTTAAAACACACACATAACATATAAATGCATAAAGATTCAAACCTATTCATAAAAACTAAAAAAGATTAATTTTTTACTTTGGGTTTTCAGGAACACTTATTCCAATTGATTGGCCGGAAAATAACAAAATCAAACCGAATGACTAATAATTCTCACAAAACTTGTTAAGATTAGGGTCAATAAGCTTACATAATATATTTAGACAGAATGGATGCAAGCACTTGAATATCTACCTGTTATTCTCACTTATATAATGATCAATCTTCTTGAACCACAACCTGAAAAATGCGAAGCCAATTTTTTTTCACACAACCTGAAAATCAATAAATTAGGGCTTAACAATACTATACATCTACACAAACATCAAATAAAACTATTTTCAAGTCGAGTTATATAACTTTTAATTTTTACCTGTGGTGATCTTGTTAGGTGGTGGTGGTGATTGAATCTGCCTGCCTATCTTACTTGTGGCCGGAATTATTTGTAGTGGTGGTGGTGACTGAAATTGAAAACCAATCAGCAGATACTAATTGTGAAGTCTGTATCTGAAAACCCTCTTCATGTGGCTGTGTATTAAAGTTACTTCATATATAATAGCAGATGGTAATTGTAAAGTAACCACAGACCCTTCATACGTAGCCGGCATTGTGGTATTGAATTCAAGAAATCTTTAATACTGCACATTTAATAGGGTATTACACTCATTTAACGGCGAAGATGATTATCAGGCAGTTAAATATAGGATTTTTGTACATCTGTTAGTAGCTTTGGGTACTCCTCTTGAAGCCTCCAATTTAATAAGGAGGACCTAATCTTTATATATAATAGATAAATCACTTGGTTGATTTAAATTTAATTATAATTAAGATAACTCCTGAGTATTCTTAAAAGCTAGTGGGGGTATTATGTTCAGGTTTCCTTCACCTGAAAGATTTAGGAAATTAAATATACAACCGCGAAATAATATGTTTATTGCTATAAACATATGCGGTATATAAATCTAACACAATATGACATACAATTAGAAAGTCTCAATGGATACACATCTTTTGATAAGAAAGAACATGAATGAAATCTTAAGTTAGACTAAAAGATTCATTATGTATATTATATTGTGTAGAGGAATACTTGTATCATGCATGAATGCAAGATGATTTGACAACATTGGTATTTAATCAAAAGTTATTATATAATCATTGGATTGAATATTTTAATAGAATATGTTTGGATTTGGATATATTCTTAGATTATGGATTTGTCCATAGTAATGAAAATCTAAGGATATATATTGCAACAATTTGTTGTGCAATTAGAATAAACCAATGAACTTGGAGTTCATGAGGTGCCAAACATTATTAAGAGAATATTCATTGTTTACGGATTTTAAAAGCATGGGGTTGTTTGTGTACACGGATGCTAAATCGAATTAAGATGACACTCAATAATAGTCATGGTATGATTTTATTTTTGATGATGACCATGTGGAATAGTTGTGCTCAAGTGAGAGCATAGTTGCATAATACATTAAAGAATAAGAATACTTTACACTTTTGGAAGCTGCGAAAAGAATTGTTGTAATAGTTGATGTCACACACCTTATGAGATATAGTGTTTATATTGAGATATTTGTATAAACAAACAATCATCATAGATATTCAAGAACTTCCATTTAATTGATTTCTTAAAATAAGTATTCCTCAAAAATTCCTAATGATCAAAGTAGTTGGAATTAATGATAAACTATGGTCTTGTCAACAAGTCGATAGTCGTATCTCGAAGGCATGAATTCGTTAAACTAGAATTATATGGCGTTTGATCTATTTAGTATTTGATAGGATTATTTTGCAATTTTATTAATGCTAATGATACGTGGGTACTGAAGTTAATTTAATATAAATTCTGTCTTTTTTTCATGTTTAATCGTGTATAAATATTTTATTATTTAAATGAGTCCGTTGTCGATCAAACATATGAGAATATAGTTGACTAAGAAAATTAGTGATTCGTGATATCTTGGATATTAAAGGATGTGTTCGCCAAACTCACATGATATTCATAAGATGAATATTGGACTTCCTCAACTAACAAGATTATTACTTTATAGATCGGCGTCATTAAGTGAATCTTGTAAGTGATTTTAATTTTAAAAATCCTTAGATTGAGATGATGTAGGTCTTGATGGTGGTTAATCTTTTGATGTTAGTTTAAGTTATCCTGATAAGGTTGCTAATAAGGATTATTGTCAGAAAGTGATTGTGAAGCATATGATTGACATTGTAGTCAATAGATTTTGGTTCCTTCATAGTTTGAAGTATGATGCCACTAGGCCCCTCGTAAAGGTTAAATCAGTTATGTGTGGCCGCACCCGAAAAAATAATGTAGACGTCTCAATGTTTTTTGGTAATCTTGTTTAATTCATATTATAGAGATTCAGATTCGTTTATTAATTGGAATGACTTAGATCCATATCTATTTTTTAACACGGTATCGGAAAAAAAGGGATTGTAAATACTTAAATCATTTAACTGTGACTTTACGAAAGTACACTCTTGTATTTTTGGGAACATTGGCGTGTTGCTAGACGCTTACCAATGTTGTTAATATTTGTTTGTGACATGTTCAAGTGGGAGCTATTGGGATATGTCCATATCATAAATAAATATACGGTCGAAAATATGTGCGCCTATGGGGGCACACGCATTTACATAGAGGATACATTTATTAATGTAATTAATACATTTATTGTATATTAATTATATTAATATGTTTCACGAAATAATTAAACGGTCGTTAATTATAAACGTTAGATGTTATAATTAATTAATAGATATTAATGAGTGAAGGACTTGTTCGTACAAAAACCAAACCCGTGGGGTGTTGGTTGTGGCCGGTCGAATTAAAGGAATTAAAGGGAGGAGAGTTTAGATTTATGAAACTTAAGGAGGTGCTCTAGTCTAAATTGGAGAACAAGTTTAGAGACTATATAAACCCCCTTAAATTAATAAATCGGTCGACACCTTTTTACCCTTTATAAATTATCCTACGAACAATATACATCGGTAGAAGCATGGTGAAGGAAAAAGAATCTTTTCCATTCTTTGTTCGATTGTTTATTATATCCCTTATAAGGGCTTTGTTGTTCGACAAATCTGACAAAAAGAAAAGAATATAGTATGTATGATGATGATTGTCATATGTACATGCTAGTGGTTTTATGCATGCAATATTAATTGCAACATATGATTTTTTTTGAACGGCAACTTTATAAAAAAAACTAGCAAGGAGCTAGAAAGACATTACAAAGAAATAACATCCAAGCTTCTAACATCCAAGCGTATCTCAGTGACGTGTAGTGTGTGCATACCATAGAGGTTATCTATTTTGGTAACTTGGGCGGTTTTCGCGTTGTATTCTTTATTATATACACGCGTATATTCAAGACGGTATATTCGTTAATTGCTAAAAGGTATGCGTTCTTGATCCCTTGTTAACTATGTTATTCTATGCGTGTTTATTTATTCCGCTGCGTACTCATGATATATTTAATGGTTAAATATTTGTAAAAACCCAACACATATATCATGCATGCATGCGCATGGCAAAACAAGTATAAGCGTGGTCTACATATAAAATTGTCAGCAAGCAATTTGAAATAAAAAAAATAGGCTAATGACTTAAAAATTCATCTAACTTGACACTTTTTGTCTTTGTGTGTAGCCATCTTTTTTTTCCTATTATGTCATCAAACATTCAAAAGTCGATCATTGTGTGTATTTTGTGACCATTTTACCCTTAGTTTTTCCAAAAATTTACGAGGGTTTAAAATGGTCATTTTACATGGCAAGTAATACTCACAAAATTTCTCCACATGATCGGATTTGAAAGTTTGTTGACAAAATGGGAAAAATATAAGATGGCTACACACAAAGGCCAAAAGTGTCAAGTTAGATGACTTTTTAAGTCATTAGCCCTAAAAAAATTTCTAAAAGAGTCATTAAATAACATCAAGTGTCCAATTGGTTCTTATATTTACTGCAACAGATAAAGATCGATAATGCAAAGTGGATGAAATATATATTCTTTTATATATATAGGAGGCGGGTAAATTGCCAAGAGGACAACAAAAAATTAATATCATTACAAATTCTTTATATGGTTATGGCATCATCATCTTACTCGATTGGGGGAGCTTAATCTCGGGGCAAACCCCTAAGATAAGTTCTAACATGGTTTTTCTTTCTTGATTAGTGGTACACGTTGCTAGGTTCATTTTTCAAACATCACAACCCCCTCATGGTCCTGTCACGGCCAGCGCGATTTTCTCGATCATGCTGGGATCAAGGTCGACAAGACCTCCATCACCAGCCATCGATAGAGAAAAGCCTATTTGGGGGGGGGGTTATTGGCATACCAACTCACGTCCTTGTTCGATTACAACATCTACAACCTTCTTTAAACTCCTCTATCGTGAGAACCTTAATAAGCATTTGGGGAATAGCCTCGTGCATGACCCAAGATAACTCATATTTCAAGCGTTCCTTTTCTTCTGAAAGAAATGAAAAGTATTACCCATGCTCGCTTCCTATTGTTGGGTAATCTTGATGGGTCACTTCATGGTTCGGTTTAGTGGGTCACGGGTCAGTGGGTAGTCCACAACTTGACCAGGTTATGGGCCATGGACCAGCATGTGGGTGAGTGACTTGGTAGCTTATTTGACCGAGTATTATGGAAGAAGTGGGATGACCTATACCCACGTTTATCTTTACTTATATCAGTTTGTTTTATAGCTTATAAATAGGTTAGTATAGTGACGCAGAACGGAAGCGTACTATAAACCCTAACTAGGGTTCAAGTCGAATCACAAAGGGATAAAAGACTAAAAGTCTGAATTTTATTGATAATTGAATTTATTGAATGACTAAACAATAAACCTAAGCCCTATATTTATAGGAGAACTAAACTTGGGGAAAAAGTCTAGAATAACAAAAATATGGAAACCAAATAAAAGTCAATAAACAAAATATGGAAACCATATTTTGTTATTAATATTAAAATTCTCCATCTTTAAGGTCTACTCTATTTTTGGAAAACATTATATTCCTCGATAGCTAGTGGGAATCATGTCATTCATATTCCCAATCTTCTTTAGAAGAGCTCGTCCTCGAGTGCTTGCCGTCATTCACGTCCTCGGAGTGAAATTCATATATATCTGACATATTAAACGTCTTCGAAATACTCATAGTATTTGGCAAACAAGTCTACCACATAAGCATTATCATTAATCTTTCAAAGTATTTTGTACGGACCATATTTCTTTAATAGTAACTCCATAAGTAATATTTCCAGGATCGTATCATTACTCCGCCCCGCAAAAACACCTTGTCCTCAAGGTGTTCCTTTAGTATCTTGAGCCACGTGATACCGGGATCCCATGTTCTTCTTTGCGCACAAACCATTTCTTGTTTCAACCAAATATTCGTACAAATCTGCCCAATAGAGATCACGTAACCCCACTTTAACCTCATAATTTGCCATCTCAATGTGTTATGATATGGCTTACTTTCGTCTGCCGAATGTTGTCCATCAAGATCATTAAAGACGTCTTCCTTAATTGGTCTGGTAATATCAACTTCCTCCACAGTTAAAACATTCGAAAACTCCTCCAAATTACTACCATATCCTTCACTTATTTCAGTTGTGGCATGTTGTGTTGAAAACTTTACAATTTCCTCATCAAAACATGGAACCACTAGGTGTTGTTCTTCAGGTCTTGATCCATCATCATAATATTCAGTGACAAAGATCTGTGATTTAGGATTTGATAGTAACGTGCCCACAACAACAAACAAAGAATCGACTCCCCGTTGAGTGCGAGGAAGCCCAAGCTTAAAATTCATCGACATATCGACCCAAGGACTCTCAGGTACGGGCAAGGGTATATAAAGACTTGTATTTTGTGCGTTACCCATTCCTTCTTGACATACGATACATCTCTTAATGGAAAGCTCCAACATACCTTTTTTAATTGAGGACAAGGAAAATCGACCTCTTTCGACACTCGCAATGGTCTTATCTCAGGCCTTGAGCACTTAATCGCTTTCGCATGTATCTCCTTAACCCATTTGACTCTTACGGGAGATGTCTTTTGAATTCACAAAACGATTAACCTTTAAACAAATAACGTCAAGTAAAAGCAACTCAACCCTGATGTTGCTTGTTTCGAGCTCCATCCAAATGTTACCAGAATATTCATCAATTGCATACAACTCCTTAATTGAATCGAGGACCAAAACCTCGCTACTAATGGACACCAATAAAGTGGGTCTTTCTACTCAAATCAATTTGGTGTTGAATATTCCTCAATGGTGGCAAAGCGTCTAGTGTATCATCTGTCATATATCTACCAAAATTCCAGCTAGTAAAGTTTTATTACGCCTTGGATATTGCATTCTCCATAACATCATTAACGCCTTTCATAACTAAAGCACAAGAAACTCCCGTCTCCTTCCTTTCAGCTTGAAATCCTTGGTGAAGCCACTAAGTTTCCTAAGTCTTGTTCTCTAATTTCGTTTAGGAGAAACGACACTTAAAGTAACATAGCATTAGTTTTTCTGCACCACTTTAAACAAATACATATTGATTAACCTGGTGTGTAGAGTCACATCACATTGCATGGTTTCCGAAATAATGGCATGTCTCTATATCAACAAATCGCAATAACCAACTCATTGTAATGCTTCCCCGTAGCAAGAGGAACCTTACAAATCTCGGCCACCTTAAGTGCCAGCCCCTTCTTGATCCGCCCAATCTGATAAGGACTAGGATGAGGTTCGTTTGGAAGCTTAAAATCTTTAACCAAAGCCTTAAACACTAAATTTTTGCAACTCCCTCCATCAATGATCATATAACAAATCTTTTCCTTAACCAAGCATTTAGTTTGAAATATTTTATTTCTTTGCGAAGAGCCACTAACCTTAGGCGAACACAAAGTTCGTTGAACGATATATGTAACTTGTTTCGCCTCTCCATCCAAAGGCTCGGCATACTCTTATTAGTCAATATAGTTATGTCATTTATTAGTCATTAATTATTGATTGTATTTAGTTTATATTTTTAGAAGATTATCAAATCAATAGCTGTATGATTAGGATTCGTATCAATCCTGTGATAGGATGAGCTCTACATTAATTGTCATGGTCTTAAGCATGTACTATATATATATCGTTTGAATATAATGCGTTAGTTAAAAATGGCACTTGGTTGCTTGTACCAAGGCCTGCAGGTGTGAATATGGTTCGCTCCATGTGGTTGTTTAAACATAAGTTTCATGCTGACGGGACTTTGAGCCGCTATAAGGCTCGTTTAGTTGCTAACGGTAGTAGTCAGTAACTAGGTGTTGATTTTGATGAGACGTTTAGTCCGGTCGTTAAACCGGCCACCGTTCGCACGGTCCTTAGCCTTGTCGTGTCTCGTAAGTGGCCCATACACCAACTTGATGTTAAAAATGCTTTTCTCAAAGGTGACTTATTGAGACTGTGTAACTGCATCTGCCTCCTGGGTTTTGTTGCCAATCGGTATCCTCATCATTGGTTGTCTTTTACAGTGATCTTTATATGGATTGAAACAAGCACCCCGTGCTTGGTTTTTATGACGATTTTGTGGGTTATGCCACACAGGTGGATTTTATCATAGTGTTGCGATTTTCTTATTGTTTTATCTATTAGATAGGGCTCTTGGTTGCTTATTTCTTTTTTATGTGGATGACATCATTTCTCACAACATTCTTGTTCTACCCTACTTTAGCAGAATATAGGGTTCTCTAAATAACGGTTTGACGTGACTGGTCCTTAGGGGCTTAATTACTTTCTTGGTATTTTGCTAATCGTAACTCTACAAGTTTGTTTTTATAACAGAAGGAAGTAATGCTCTACAGCTCCTGAGCGTGCTACATGGTTCATTGTAATGTAACCCTTCTGGACACTGTGAATTCAGAGTCTAAAAACTAGGTCCGGAAGGTGTTCCTGTTCAAGATCTTACTTTATATCGCAGCCTTGCAGGGGGGCTCCAGTATCTAAATCACGAATGTTTAAATTATGGACGCGTTCGAAATCCTTTTTTATCCTAATATATACACCCTTCACATCTTCATCATCATTAAACCTTTAATTTCTTTACTAGTCCCTTTTATAGCGCCAACTTTATTCGTTGTTTCACACAATAAAGTTGAAATTTTGTCATCATGTTGTTTATAACTTTGAAGGTCTTGGATTTTCTCAATGTGTTCATCAACAACCTCGGCCTTCACAATCTTTTCTTCAATGTAACCTCGTGTCTTTGGTAATTGTGAGTGAATCTTTGGGTGGAACCATAGCTAATTCTCCTTCCTTTCCATGCAGAAAAGGTAGAGATTTTTGTTAATCATATTGTCATAACCTAACATTTGAAGGTCTTCTCAATAATATATGGCACTCATCAATATCATCCACAATACAAAGTACTTCTATTTTGGGCTAATGACTTAAAAAGTCATCTAACTTGACACTTTTTGTCTTTGTGTGTAGCCATCATATTTTTTCCCATTTTGTCATCAAACTTTCAAAAGTCGATCATTGTGTGTATTTTGTGACTATTCTGCCATGTAAAATGACCATTTAACCCTTCGAAATTTGGAAAAAATAAGGGTAAAATGGTCACAGAATACACACAATGATCGACTTTGGAAGTTTGATGATAGAATAGAAAAAAGATGGCTACACCCAAAGACAAATTAGTGTCAAGTATATGACTTTTTAAGTCATTAGCCCTTCTATTTTATAAGACTTTCCTATGTTCACAGGAACCCTACAAACTTGGTAACCTTCAATTGAACAAATCTTCTTTGATAACTTTAGGAAATCTATCAATTTTCTTGAAACCAAATTATTTATACTACAACCATCAATAATTAAATAACATACCGAATTGCTGATTAGAATTTTCGAACGAAAAATCTTGGTTGTAGATACTCGATCCTCCTTCTTTTTCTCTTCCCATTCTTTAATTCTTCCATTATTGAATGGGGATTGGTTGCTTGCACAATTGCCTTCAAAACCGCCTATGGTTGGACGAATTCTTCAACCTTCATGTTTGCTACCCTCGTGATTCTTGTGGATTATGCTCACTAACGATCAGGACGTTAGTTTTGTTGCTTGGTTGTAAACATGTCAAGTTCTGGACATGGATTGGTTTTTTTTATAAATCCTTGATCCATGTACTCTCCAGACCATACCCCACCAGTATGGGTTTTTTAATCTTCTAAATCAGTTACCATCCAGGATACTAACAAGCTCTAGATAGCAACTGGCGCAGAACGAAAGCGTACTATAAACCCTAACTAGGGTTCAAGTCGAATCACAAAGAGATAAAAGACTAAAAGTCTGAATTTTATTGATAATTGAATTTATTAAATGACTAAACATAAACCCAAGCCCTATATTTATAGGAGCACTAAACTGGAGAAAAAGTCTAGAATAACTAAAATATGAAAACCAAATAAAAGTCAATAAACAAAATATGAAAACCATATTTTGTTACTAAAATTAAAATTCTCCATCTTTAAAGTTACTCGTTTTTTGGAAACCTTATTCCTCCGCGGAGAACTAAACTTGAGGAAAAAGTCTAGAATAACAAAAATATGGAAACCAAATAAAAGTCAATAAACAAAATATGAAAACCATATTTTGTTATTAATATTAAAATTCTCCATCTTTAAAGTTACTTATTTTTGGAAACCATATATTCCTCCGCTAGCTCTTGAATCATGTCCTCATCATAGTCTTCATTGTATTGTGTCTAATAAAAAGGTATTCAGTTTCTTTTAGGGCAAATAACACAAAAAGGTACCAAACTTATGGTATGTTTTCAATCAAGGTACTCTACTTTTTTTCTTACACATAAAGGCGGCCAACTTTTTTTTCTAGCCGATTTAGGTTTTTTTTCTCACTTACTGTTAACACACTAACACCCATTTCGTTATATCCCCCCAAATTTAAAAATGAAGGGCCCAAATTAATAATTATCTAAAATTCAGTTTACATCAATCGTTTCTGAACACACAATGATGTTTAATGTTCTTTTTGGAAATATTGTATTCTTCTTGTAAAGATTTAGTGTTCACTAAAAAAGCAGTCCACAAAAATTCAGGTTGTCCCAATTGTTAATTGCAAGCTTGGAACAACTATACAGTAGTTTCACAAAAACATGATGAATTCTGACTGTATTTCAACACAGACGGGTTAGTAAAAATCGGATGAAATGGGAGTGATGACAGGGTCGTACTGCAACATTAGTGGTTGTTTGAAGTGTATTCACATATGTACAACCATCAAATCCTATACAACTTATCAAATAAAAAATGAGTCTTAGTGAAACAACTGAATTAACCTCTCTTAACCGGTAAAATGATTTATGGGCATATTGTTAAGAAATGATTTATGTATATTGATTTTTTAATAATTGTTAATTTGAGACCTTCATTTTTAATTAACACTAGTTTTGGGAATATAACGAAACAGGGGGTTAGTGTGTTAACGGGAAATGAAAAAAAACCTAAATCGACTAGAAAAAAAAAGTTGGCCGCCTTTTTGTACAAGAAAAAAAGTAGAATACCTTAATTGAAAACAAACGATAACTTTAGTGCCTTTTTATGCCATTTGCCATTTTGATTGGTGTTATCGTGTGATTTGATTCTGGTAAAGAAGGGACTGATAACCTTCACCTATTTCCTAGAATTCTCGAGTTCGTCCGCTACTTGATTGTAGCTAGAACACGCACGAATGTACTTGCTCTTCAACTCGTTGATTTTATAACGTATGACGTTACCTTCGTCAGTTAACTCTTGAACCCTTTTCTCATAAGCTCCTCAACAGTACGTTAGAAATGAGGGCCACATGGAATATTTAGGGCACGGGGTTTTGGAATACCCAGTTAGGTGGCGTTGGAGAGGATTGTATGCATGTTAGTCTTGTAGTGTCAGGCTGCTATAATCTCCTATTGACTATGGGTATGTTTGGCCGGCGTAGTGATGGTGGAGCTTTTTGGAGCGTGATCGCGTTGTGTGAGAGCATTTGATTTTTAGTCTTGTTTGGAAAAGGATAGCGGCATGAGTGTTTTTTTTTTTTATTGGTCGGGGTTTGGCAAAGGAGCAGTGGAGCGGTGCTTATTTCTTATGAAAGCACTTTTTCACATGCTTATTTAAGAAGCGTTGCAAAGGAGCGGTGAGCTGTTGTGGAAGAGCCATACTCACGGCTACAGCTCAACGGCTACAGATCATGCTACTGCTACTTTTAAACAAAACATTATATTTATGCCGAGTGTTTTGAACAACCAAGTTAACTGGCTATGACCATGTTCAAAACACAAACACAGCTTTATCCGGATTCTGTATTCGGGATACAGTGGATATTGTGAGTTGTGAGACATATATATTTATACCACGGCCAAAATTAGATCAAAGCAGGAAAATGGCGACTATTACTTTATTAGTTTATAGTGGTACCAGGAACAGGCTGCTAAAAACCTTGGACTTATCTATGTGAGGTTTTTTATACAGATCATAAAGTTTCTGGTCAGGTTACTTACTTGCGTTTTCAACTGAAAGTTAGATGCAGCAGTCCAATACAGTGGTTGTTATTTTTTTTTCTGGAGTACACCACCTAGGTTGCATTTGTTCCTGCCATACCATAGAAACATTTCATACATATGAAAACATGTGCAGAAGTAGCCAAAAAATGAAGAAAGATAAAAACAAGTAGTTATGTAAGTTCCAATAATATATAAGTACAAAATATTTTTCCCCTTTTGCAGGAGACTCCGAAAGACCATTAATCTAAACAACATATACAATACGTTATTAGCTCACGTTAATTAAATACATCATACACAGAATATCTTATCTTCCACGAAGTTGAACAGAATTATTTTTACTTTTGCATATAAGGGCGAAATCATTTCACTCTATATAAACCTAACCTCTGGTTAAAGACTTCACTCCAACACATTAATTCATTCCCCCTGTTTCTTATACCAAGCAGCGCTATGTCTTCCACAAACCACACCTCACTCGTTTGTTTGGTTTTACTCTTTTTCTCAGCTACGTTGCTTTCAAATGCTGTATCCAGGTTTCTCCCTGAAACTTCAAGCTACGAGAGCCATGAGCAATGGATGGCTCGTTATGGACGTGTGTACAAGGACATTTACGAGAAAGAACAACGTTCTAAAATTTTCCAAGAGAATGTTCAGTACATTCAGTCATTCAACAATGCCATGAACAAAGGTTACAAACTAGCTGTCAATGAGTTTGCAGACCTTACAAACGAAGAGTTCAGAACCACAAGGAACCGGTTCATGGCACATGGAATGCTCCCCATCGACCTCTGCTTTCAGGTACGAAAATGTTACAGCAGTTCCATCATCAATGGATTGGAGAACGAAAGGTGCGGTTACACCTATTAAAGACCAAGGCCAATGTGGTAAGCCTCGAGTATTTTCGGAATTTCACTAATCAGTCATAGTCAAACACTCAAAGTAGTTAATAAGATAACAATATTTTGTGATGATATGTAGGGTGTTGCTGGGCCTTTTCGGCTGTGGCGGCTATGGAAGGAATAACTCAACTCAAAACAGGTAAATTGATCTCTCTATCTGAACAAGAGCTCGTGGACTGTGACACAAGTGGTATAGATCAGGGATGTGAGGGTGGTCTTATGGACAACGCCTTTGACTTCATTGTAAGCAATAAAGGTCTCACTACAGAGAGCAAGTATCCATACAAAGGAGTTGACGGCACCTGCAACAGCAACGAGAAATCTAACCTAGCTGCAACATTCGGGTCATGTAGATGTTTCTTGCTATATAGTGAAAGTGGCAATGTTTTGAACAAGCTGTAGCAAGTCAGCCCGTCTCTGTTGCCGTTGATGCAAGTGGGTCCGGCTTCCAGTTCTACTCTAGTGGTGTGTTTACAGGAGAGTGTGGGACGGAACTTGACCATGGTGTTACTGCAGTTGGTTATGGAACGAGTGATGACGGGACTAAGTATTGGTTGGTGAAGAACTCATGGGGAACAAGTTGGGGTCAAGAGGGGTATATAATGATGGAAAGAGATGTTGATGCCACAGAAGGCATTTGCGGCATTGCCATGCAGGCTTCCTACCCTACAGCAAAATTTGAGGAAGACCAACAGTAATTATTGTACATTATATGTAAATCTGGTTATGTTAATACAAGAAACGTGTAAAAGTGTGATATCTATGTTACATGTTCAAATATTGTATGAACTTCAGTTATTATATAATCTATCGGTAAATTTGTGATCAAAGAACTCACTAACCAAGACTGCGAGAATCATGATAAACCACACCGTCCCTTTTTTCTTTTAGTTACTGGTTGCATTTTGATTAACCAATCAGATAAACCAATGATAAAGTCAACCAAATTCATCTCACGGTAATACCTATAAAAACATCCACCGTCCTTAAAATGCAAAAACCGGTTGTTCCCGCAACACCACACATTACGGGAGAGCTAATACTTATAGTTTCTTGTTTGATGGTGTGAAGATAACTTTGATGCCGAATAAACCCAAAGAGTTAGTCAACAAGCCCACTGGTAATTTACTAACACTTTCATAGTTTCAGGATGAATTGCAGATGGGCGATTTGAAATGTTTTTTTTTGTTTTTGTGCTAATAGGGAAGGAAGTGGCTAAGGATAGTGAAATTCCCAAGGCTATGATTCCTTTGCTTAAGGAATTTTCTGATGTTTTCCCTGATGAGTTACCTGATGGATTGCCACCTTTACGTGACATCCAACATCATATTGATTTGGAGCCTGGTTCACAATTACCTAACATGCCACATTACAGAATGAACCCAGGAGAGCATGAGGAGTTGCGTAGGCAGGTTGAGGAATTGGTTTCTAAGGGTCACGTTCGTGAAAGCATGAGCCCATGTGTTGTTCCTGCCCTATTGACTCCAAAGAAGGAATGGATATCGGTTATGATGTGTTGGACTGTCGAGCCATCAACAAGATTACTGTAAGGTACATGTTTCCTATTCCTCGCCTTGTGATTTTTTGACCAAATTAGTGATGTACTTTCTTCACGAAATTGGTTTTGAAACGTGGTATTACCAGATTCGTCTTATGCTGGTATGGATGCATGGGAAAACAGCCTTTAAGCACGCCGTGAGGATTGTAATGAGTTGGTTTGTGATGCCTTTTGGTTTATCAAACGCACCTTGCACATTTATGCGTGTGATGAATCAATTGCTTAGACCTTTTATTGGGAAGTTTGTGGTTGTTTATATTGATGATATTCTCATTTATAGTGCTTTTTTAGTGGAGCATGTCACCCATGTGAGCAGGTCTTGACATTACTTCGCTAGGATAGTTTTATGAGCCACAAAGAATGTGTGTTCATGACCCCTAAGGTTTTGTTTCTGGGGTATGTTGTTTGCTGGTTCTGTTCCATGAAAGTTGCCAGGATTTTGTTGAAGGGGTGATGATGTTCACCATAGCTGTTCGTGATAAAACCTTGGCTCGAGTAACTCCTAGTACAGCTGGATGCAGATCATAAAGCTGGCGACAGGTAGAGTTTGAGTGGGTGACTTTGTTATGGGCTATTTTATCTTAAGGACCGTTCCCAGTTGGTTGAGTATAATAACTTATCAGTAACGATAGATTGGCCCGCTAGAGAAATTGTTCGAGAAAATTTAACTCCATTGCTTAGTTTGAAGGAGTTACCAAGCCATATTCGTTGTGTCTCATGTCTTTTATGTGAACACTTGTTGCATTATCACGGTGTTTTCTATTGATGATGATCTTGTTGTGAATTTCGAGGAGCGAAATTTTGTTTATCCAGGGGAGGAATGGAGAATGATGCTTTATGGGCCCAGTATTGAAGAACGGGCCATTTTATTTCTGGACCCAAGATCGTGTGAAGAAAAGGCCTTTTATTCAAAAGGTCATACCCTGGGCTCTGATGAATCCGTTTCAGGCCAAGACCAGCCCGTTTGGAAGCTTGGAACGGAGGAGATCGCCGGGTAACCAATAGCCTTTGATATCATATTTTTAGGAGTTATTTACATTTTCGTGTTTTTTTTTAGAATTTTGAACTTTTGTTTTTTAGCTACTTTCGGCCCGTTTGTCTTTTAGGGGCGTTTCCCGGTTTCAGTTTCATTTGTTCTATTTAACATTGTACTATGCTTCTGGCTACTCTATTCAGTTCCAAAATATATTGAAAAGTTTATTTTTGACAGTTTTGTAAAGAATTTTGCTAACTTCGGTATCATTCTTTCGTATCAACGATTAATTAGAAGAGTTGTTTCTGGGTATTCGTAGAATCAACAGATTCAATTAGTTACCCCGTTTATCACACTACATCATCGCTGCTAAAGTAGCTATTTAGAGACGTGCAGAACTAATCTAATGTGCGTTCTGTGCATGCACGTACGCCTTTAGAACATTTAAAAGCTAACCAAAAAAAGAAGAAAGATATGTTTTATCTGAGCCATTAGAAATTTCTCGGATATGGATCAAAACCAAATTCCAGTTAAATGCCCTCTATTTTGGAAGCATATATAAGTACGAAATAGTTTTCCCCTTTTGCAGGAGACTCCAGCAGGAAAATCAGAGAACCCATTAATCTAAACAAGATATACAATACGTTATTAGCTCAAGTTAATTAAATACATTATATGTAATTCTGGTTATGTTAATACAAGAAACGCGTAAAGTGTGATATCTATATTACATGTCAAATCATTGTATGGCTTCAGTTATCATATAATTTATCGGTAAATTTGTGATCAAAGAACTTACTAACCAAGACTGCGAGAATCATGATAAACCACACCGTCCCTTTTTACTTTTACTTACTGGTTGCATCCTGATTAACCAATCAGATAAATAAGCAATGATATAGTCAACCAAATTCATCTCACAGTAATACCTATAAAAACATCCACCGCCCTTAAAATGCAAAAACCGGTTGTCGAATTCAGAATTGTTCGGATTATGTATTCGCAAAATAGTGGATGGCACAGGTGCTCCCGCAATTCATAGGGAAAGATATATATTGATACAGTGACTTAAAAATATATAAAACAGACCGCCCCATGTGAGTCTTGCTAGTGCCCAGGCTGCTATAAACCCTATCGACTATATTTATGCCGAGTGTTTTGAACAACTAAGTTAACTAGCTATGAGCATGTTCAAAACATAAACACAGCTCTATCCGATTCTGTATTCGGGATACAGTGGACATTGTGAGTTGTGAGACATATATATTGATACAACGGCCAAAATTAGATCAAGCAGACAATGGCGCACTATAACTCTTAGTCTTACTGGTACCAGGAACAAGGCTGCTACAAACCCTATGAAGTCTATATACGCTCAGTTTTTTCTTTTCAGATACTAAAGTTATACAATCTCATGCTTTAGTAGCGACTCTTCAACTGTTGTAATTTTCTTAGTAGCCGACACTAAATCAAGTTCTGGTCAGGGTACTACATTGCGTATTCAACTGAAAGTAGATGCAGCAGTCCGAAATACAGTGGTGGTTTATATCTTGGAGTACATGACCTAGATTGCATATTGTTCCTGCCATACCATAGACACATTTCATACATATGAAAAATGTGCAGATCGCTGCTAAACTAGCTATTTAGAGACATGCAGAACTAATCCAATGTGCGTTCTATGCATGCGCGTCTGCCTTTAGAACATTTAGAAGCTAACCGAAAGAAGAAATGTTTTATCTGAGGCATTTGAAATTTCTCGGATATGGATCAAAACCAAATTCCAATTAAATGGCCCTCTATTTTGGAAGCATGTGTAAGTTCCAACAGTACAAAATAGTTTTCCCCTTCTGCAGGAGACTCCACCAGGAAAATCCAAGAACCCAAAAATTGAAAGACCATTAATCTAAACAGCATATACAATACGTTATTAGCTCACGTTAACTAAATACATCATACACAGAATATATTATCTTCCACGAAGTTGATAAGAAATATTTTTACTTTTGAATATAAGGGCGAAATCATTTCACTCTATATAAACCTAACCTCTAATTAAAGACTTCACTCCAACACATTAATTCATTCCCCTTGTTTCTTATACCACGCAGCACTATGTCTTCCACAAACCACACCTCACGCGTTTGTTTGGTTTTTATCTTTTTCTCAGCTGCGTTGCTTTCAAATACTGCATCCAGGTTGCTCCCTGAAACTTCAAGCTATGAGAGCCACGACCAATGGATGGCTCGTTATGGACGTGTGTACAAGGACATTTACGAGAAAGAACAACGTTCTATAATTTTCCAAGAGAATGTTGACTACATTCAGTCATTAAATAAAATGCATGAAAAGAAGGATACAAACTAGCAGTCAATGAGTTTGCAGACCTTACAAACGAAGAGTTCAGAACAACAAGGAACCGGTTCTTGGCACATGAATGCTTCCCATCGACCTCTGCTTTCAGGTATGAAAATGTTACAGCAGTTCCATCATCAATGGATTGGAGAACGAAAGGTGCGGTTACACCTATTAAAGACCAAGGCCAATGTGGTAAGCCTCAAGTATTTTCGGAATTTCACTAATCGAACATAGTCAAACACTCAAAGTAGTAAATAAGATAACAATATTTCGTAATCATATGTAGGGTGTTGCTGGGCCTTTTCGGCTGTGGCAGCTATGGAAGGAATAACTCAACTCAAAACGGGTAAATTGATCTCTCTATCTGAACAAGAGCTCGTGGACTGTGACACAAGTGGTGTAGATCAGGGATGTGAGGGTGGTCTTATGGACAACGCCTTTGATTTCATCGTAAGCAATAAAGGTCTCACTACAGAGAGCAATTACCCATACAAAGGAGTTGACGGCACTGCAACAGATACGGAGAAATCTAATAGTGCTGCAACCATTACGGGTCATGAAGATGTTCCTGCTAATAGTGAAAGTGCACTGTTGAAAGCTGTAGCAAGTCAGCCCGTCTCTGTTGCCATTGATGCAAGTGGGTCCGACTTCCAGTTCTACTCTAGTGGTGTGTTTACAGGAGAGTGTGGGACGGAACTTGACCATGGTGTTACTGCAGTTTGTAAATTCCCTCTATAATATTTCTAATACAATTTGTAATAAAACTATAATAAAAATTTTACCAAATAATTTTATATTTTAAAAAACAATCATTACATATAATAATCTTCCACTCCTCCAAATCTTCTCAATCATCTTAACACCACCTAACCAACTTCCTCCCACCCACAAACAATACCCACACATACAAACATTAACATAAAAAAAAAAAAAAAAAAAAAAAAAAAAATAAAAAAAAAAAAAAAAAAAAAAAAAAAAAACAAAAAAAAAAAAAAAAAAAAAAAAAAACCCAAAAAAAAAAAAAAAAAAAAAAAAAAAAACAAAAAAAAAAACAAAAAAAAAAAAAAAAAAACTCAAAATACCCAAACACCCCAGACAAACACAAAAAAAAAACTCCCCAACTCCCCAACACACACCAACACCATCCCTACTCTATAAAACTCATCAAATCTATCAAAATAGAATAACTAACTCTCTCTCTTCTCTCAAAAAAAAACAAAAAAAACATCAATACTCATAAATATAATCCACAAAACAAAACACAAAAAAAAAAAAAAAAAAAAAAAAAAACCCAACAAAAAAAAAAAAAAACTCCCAAAAAAAAAAAAAAATACAAAAAAAAAAACAACACCACCAACCCAACATTCCACCTCCATACAAACCCCTCCCCCACACAATCCCCCCAAAAATCACACTCCTCTCCCACACAAACCACACCACTCTATCCCAAAACACAAACACCTCCCCTCTCCCTTCCCCTCTCCGATAACTCTCACTACAAAAAAAAGATATAATTGTTTTTCGTGTGTCTCTCTATCCAGAGATAAAAATCTCTCAAAAAAACTCTCTCTCTCTTCTCAGACCAACTAAGAGATCTAGACCCCTAAAGAACCACCAGAACAAGAACAAAATGAGTACATGACCAACCTTCGCCTCTCCCCTCCCCCTACCCACTCACTTTTAATTAGAAAAATGTGAGAAATAGAAACTCCTAATATATAACCACAAAAAAAAAATAAAAAAATCAACACTCCAGAGACTCTTAACACACAATATATAGGAGGTTCAAACACCCCAAACTTAAACACCAACTAAGTCCTGTATCATACAGTAGAAACCGAACAACTACTGAATCACAATATAAATAAGTGAAACACCAACCCAAAACCAAACAATAAATTACATATCAGTGTAAAACAATCTGATGATAACCAACATTGATTACTCATCGTAAATATCCCCCACTTCTGCCCACTAAAACTAACCTGAACACAAATTAAATAGTCATTCAAATCCCCTATGAATCCCACCGTATCACCTTCTCGCAATCCCTCATACTGAGTTATACCACTCAAGAGACAACAGATCATTAATGTGAGATCTGTAGAACTAATCTAACATGATCTCAATAATACCCTGAATACCAGATACAATCTATAATATTAATACTAGTATACATAACCCATAAAACATACAGAAGACCTTCGTTAATCTAGAGAAATAAACTTACTGTAAAACCTGATACCCTCCTCCTCCGTGTCAGGTGAGTTATCACACAAGTACTCCAGGACACTCCGTAGAACGAACCTATGTGTGTACCTGAGACAAGTAAAGAAAGACAATGAACGAGAACACATATACTAGATATCACTAAAGAGGAGTACACACACCTCCCGACTAATCTGTGCACTCAAATGTGTCTACCTGTTAAGTCCTATGTAGCTCAATCTATGCGCTTCGTCCAATTTAAGTGTCATTAACCATCACATCATCAACCAGAGATACTGATATCACACACTATCTCCGATGTAGTCCAGAGATCTATCAACACAATCAATCAAAAAATGAATGAATTCACACTCTCACACACAATATCAGAATCTATTCAAGACAGTATCATGATGAACACGGTACGTGATAATCGTCACTGTGTAAACACCATTACCCATCATTGTGTCAATCCCAGGATGACAAACTCTCCCAATCTCTACAATGACAGACAATGTTATCGTGTGTTGAGAGATCTCGCCCAATAACCATAAGCTATCAACAAGTGTGAAGTTCCTTACTACCACACAACAACACTCGCATACCCGTACTACACTCCAAGATAGTGACATAAGTGCTCACCTATAATATCAGTTTATAACGCTCTAGATAGAAAACCTAGAGTCAACATAGTATTCTATAGTGATATAAATATACAGAGATTGTGAATCTTATAATCCTGTGTAACTGTCATGATCATATATCTCTATGAGTTAACTAGTAAGAGTAACGCTCTCTCCACATCTAGTTAGCATATGCAACTGTGACAATTCTCTGCAGTTGATAGTAGAGTTCCTATCAAACTACTGACACTTGTTTTAGTTATTCAATGTATGATGTCACACTAGTATAGAATGTACAGAGAGCTCAGATTTTTTCTTAGGTCCATCTAGAGATAATGTCTGCTGTGATCTGCTTGTGTGATACGAAGAACACGATAAGGACATCTTCTATGATATGTAAGTAATAGAATAACTAAAATGTATGTAGCTATTACCTCTGTAAGATAATACTCATCGGTCTGAATATATAGAAACAGACTAGTATATCTAAGTAAACTCCGAGTGAAACTTCAATCTCTTCTACCGCCATGTTAAAGCTGCCAAGACGAGATTTAGTTCTGACATTACTGCAAAATAGACAACACTCCTTATATCTGATCGCAATTTTAGAGCTGATAGAGCATGTAGAATGAGAACCTTACTTGAGTATCTCATAGTGTCACGTATCCTGTGTACTAATGTCTCTTATGTGTTGCTTAGTGTAGAACGTTCCTCGTCACACTTCTATTGATATCTCTCATATTCTATTCAAGATATCATTTGATCTTTCTCTCTTAGACTGTAGGTGGATGCCCTCTCTAGTGTGTGTCAGGTAACTGTGTGAGAAGGATATGACTGTATTGTTTATAAGCTAAGATGAAGTGTGTTAGTGTGAGGTGTGTCGGCGCTCTGTGACGTGATGTCTCTCTTGAGTGTAGGAAGTTGCTTTGAGTCATACTCATATCTGTCAGAGGAATCCTATGAGATATAACTGTGACAGTGTAGTTGGTAGGGTTGTTCGCATGTGTTAATATGTGTAGTACTAAAGATCTCTATTAATCCATTGTTAAGTTAATTATGTTACATGTGTTGAGTGTTGTGAGTTGAATAGATATATGTGAAAGCTCCAGATGAATTGTCAAGATGACAAAGTGTGAATGACATAGAGTATAAGTGTCATCTCTGTGTAACTGAAGAATAGAAAGTTTGCAAGTATAATCATAAGTGATCAGAAGAGATGAAGCTAAGTAATGATTGACTGTTTTTAAGTGACTCGTAGAGTATTATGTGTAGTGTGTGATATAAGAAATGTCATATTGATCAAACGAGTTCATTACATAGTGAAAGAAAGAGTCTGAGAAGATTCTCATGTTGTGAAGATTTTATCTGTGTGTGTATATATCTGTAAATAGTTATTGATGTAATGACTATAAAATTTATTTAATTGGAGTAGTGTAGTGCAATTTGTTGTAGTATGTTGTGAATGATAAAGTGTGTGCATTTGTGTCTAAGATACTCTCTAATGAATAGAGAGTAGTGTGTTAGGAGAATGTGTATTGTGAGTTGTTATAAGTGTGGGGTATATATGTGTGTGTGTGTGTTGTGTATATGTATGTGAGTAAATAGGTAATTAATGTAAAAGTAATGTGTGTAGTGTATACAAGTAATGTAGATAGTCAGGTTGGAAATTAATAATTGTCTCAGGATTATGTAAGGTTCACTTGTTGATTCCTCTTATATCTTCGAAAATATAATGTCTATCTTTGCTGCCTTTAATCTCATGTGACGTTATATTGAATTTGTCATTTCTCTTACTAGCCCGTTATGTTTACGTGTACGCATGATGTAATTTCATCATCATATAGAAAAGGTAAGGTGTTCGGTTTTGCGCATTGAATGGCAAGGGATAGATTGAATATTTTGTATCTAGTTTTTTTCGGGAGTTCACACTCCCTTCCGTTACAAGGATCTTGTACAGCCACAACGATGTACTCGCGTGTAGGAAATTGTTATAAAAACCTGATTTCTTCGGTTTTTGGAACTTTGCTTTTATCGCAGTATGTATTCATCCTAGAAATTAGGCATTGGAGCTTATGTTTACTGCATCTTTCATACTCAATAACACTGTCGCACTAACTTTTTTAGTTCACTTGTATTAATTCCTGTATTTATTTGTGTACTTATTCTTTATGCATATTCTTTGGAAATTATATTTGTTTGGCATTCCACTTAGTCTTCTAATGGACTGCGCCCCCGCAAGAAATTGTTAGAACGATTCTCGATAGTGCTCATCTCTTTTTCAGGGAGAAAAGAAATGGTATTAGGTATGGACATACACTAGCCATGTAAAACACTGATTAGAAATATGGAGAGATAACGCAATATTAACAGGAAAAATAATCATATCTATAAAAGTTAATTATTACGCGAAAAGTTTTTCACTGAATCATCATTCTAATGATTAAAGTGGCTCACATCTGAAAAATCAACGTACGCAAGTATATACATAGGCCTCAAATTGTGTACATCATTAAATTGGAGTTGCTAGTATGGAATTGAAGGTTTTCTAGCTCTTTTCATTTTCTTTTTTAGAAAATTACTTAACACTTTGAGCCGCGCAATCGAAACAACTTGGCCAGTGTGTCTGAAGAAGGTATAACAGTTAGCTCGAACTTCTCATCCAACACACCGCACTGACCATCTCAAAAGTTGTTTCGATTACAAGATTTATATTGTTGGGAATAATGTACGTAAAGAATGTGAGTCCGTAAGACTTCGCATCTGGAAATGTCTCTGGTCTGGATGGCAAGGTTGTTCAATTATCTATCACCTAACTTTTCCTCCACCATAAACTGTTCGCTATTGTTTAACAGATCGAAGCTTGATTTTTGCCGCTTGTAGGAACGCCATTCTATATGTTTTCGACAGATTGTCCATCTAGAGTTCTAAAAGAAAATTAAACGTTTGGGTCAAGTTGGTGTAAACATGGACTAGATGAAGAAATTATTGATTTTTAATATGGTACGCTCTGATAAGATCCTTGTAAATTGGTAGCGACTTTGAAGGACTTAATCCTACTAGGGTAACTCTGCTTTGTGCCAAGTTCTCTCTTGCTGTGAGAATTGAACAAAGCGAGAGTGTCTTTAGTGGCAGAACTGTCTCTAACATTGAAGTGGTTCTCGCCATGATCCCGAGTTTTGTTGTTTTGTTCTTGTGTTAATAAAGATGATGATATTGAGTCGCGATGATATCATAATAATGTGCTATCTTGACGCTTCGTTAGTTTTTATAGTGACATTGATCTTGGGTTTTATTGTTTGATTAATAGGTCCTTAGATAGCCAAATTCACTTTGTAATATCTTGATTCACTAGCCGGCCATTCGTTGAGATTATATTTGTTGTTTTACCTTTTGTTGCATAGATTATCATAGAGACGCGATCTCCATCCTGAGAGATGTTTCGCGATTTGCATACAATGGGTTTCACGGTTGTTTGTGAGTGTTAGGTAATGTGAAACCTTCATCGCGTATGCAGCCTTTATTGGGTAAATAAGATGCCCGCCGCGTTTTGGTTATAGAATAAATTGATAATGGTATTATATGCTATCGATCAGATGTACTTTGTGATGTTTATATATCTGTTATTTATCAGTCGTAGAATGCAGCTTTAGATATCTTTAACCATACTTATACTTGTTTGCAGAGGTATGTTAGACATTTGGAATATTTACAGATGATGACCGGACTTTTTAGAAGCCAAAAAGGTCATTTGTACTCTTGTTAATAATGTTTACTCTCTGGTAAGTAGTACCTTCATGATTGGAATTCAGCCCTCGGTGTACGTTATGGGTAAGGTTTTTTGTACACCCTACCATGTTTTGAATTTGTAGCAGCGTGCTACTTATTGCTCTATGCAACTTACGCTTTCTCGCGTTTCGCTATGTTATTTTGCGGAGTCGGTCTTGGATACTCTTTTAGATTTTACGTTTATTTTCTCTTCGGTCAAACATATAGATCTGGACAAAAGTTCAATTAATTCTTAATACACTTGTTGAAACCATTTAAACTGTTTGATAGGTTCTGGCAAAAGAATTTCAATAGACTTCGCCTTTGCTTACTAGGTGTCAAAGAATATTGTTAGTGTTTGAGATGTTTCGAATGCTTCATAGAATAACTTTTCATTTGCTTGAACTTTTTGTGGTGAGATTATTATTGATTATTAACTTACTCTTAATAGGAAAGCTCTGTAAGTAGATATGAAAAAGAATCAGCCTTTTTTAGAGATGCTGCGTTTTGTAGAGGTGTTTGCTAGTAATAGAGCAGATGGTCCGACTGATTTTGGATGTAAACGAAGGTTTGCTATGCCTTTCCCTTAATTTTTATGTTACAGCCTTTTTTGTTTGCAGTTACATAGAAGAATATGTTAATCTCAGTATTGTGTTGGCTAAGTTGTACGTAGTGTGTATACAACACAAACTCGAAGCTCACAGATTCGCGGAGTACGTTACGTATCGATCGTGAATAATAAGATAGCATTCTTAGTTTTTGCTACTCTTCGACTCGTATCGTGAAAGCACGAAGATTGACAATTTTAAGTAACGCGGAAGCAGAACACGATAAGTATATTAGCATTCCTAGACATCGTTTGTACTATTTGTATTACCACAATACGCCTCGATTCTCGTGCTTACGCAGGAAAGAATAGGACTGATGACGTGTGTTATATTTTATTTTTTTCTTTTGTCACCGTTGTTTTTGAGCATGTACAGCCCTCACTCTCCTTTTTATAGTGTGAGAGGGGGTTTGGATCCGCGATTATGTACTTGTACTCATCTACATCTTGGACTCCATTAGCGTCAGCACTCAAGACAAATCATTCCTAATCACATAACTTTAACTGAACAAGATTGCATTGCGTAAGTAACAAGGATCATATATATCTAATTATGTTATCCTATCGTAGGACTGGAAACTGTATATGGTAACTAAGAAATTTTTCCACTCGTTTAGTGATAGAGAACTATGTGTTTAGCGCGCCCCGTCACGCAAGGTATTCGTTATTGCAATATACTTGATGACGTTCGTGGACACGGAAACCACCTTGTGTATTTACGCTGCTTTACATTGTTTCTTATGCTGCATGGATCCGGGGGCCGAGCTGGCCGCTACTTCTCTTTTTTTTAAGTTTCTTTTGTTTACTTTCTTGCTGTTTTTTTTCGACACTATAGCTTCTTTTAATGATTCTGTATTACGATCGTCCTTGATTGATAGTGATACTCTCACTGTTGATGTGCTTTGTCTTTTTTCTTAGCATCTCACAGATAACTGATTGCGTTTCTCTTTGAGTTAGTTTTGAATTTGTGACTTTGTTTATCACAATTCGACAACCACTGACTTAGGTGGTTTTTACATCTATCCCAGCTCGTTTTAGTATGGCATCTTTATAGCCAAATGTGTTTCTTATACAGCTTTCTACTTGGTGATTATGTTGTTTTGTCATAATCTATTTTTCTATTTATTTATGTGTTTGTGTTAGAATTTATTGCCGTAATGCGTCATAACTCCGTTAATCCTCTGTAGTTGTTATTGCGCATATACGCTCAGAATGACTGCGAGGAGTTGTCTTTTCGCAACTCACAACATCAGTCCTATTGTTCCTGTAATACTTCAGTATTTCTTCTGCGATGATCGCGCACTAACCACTTGTCAGGGTACTTTAGGTGTAATCTTGCGCATCCATTCGGCGAGAGAAACGCCATTCATCATTTCCCAATATGCATTCCTTGATCTGCTAACTTTCGCCTAGAATCAGCTATCATTTCTTGCTCTTCTTTTGTTTCTTTTACTAGTGGAACGACGCTTGCGTCATTCTCACTTCCTCTAAAAATCCTGCTTCCACTCGTCTCTCCAGCAGTGTAGTTTTTTGACCTTGATTGATCGCCCTAATTTACTCTGCTACTATGCTTAATAACAGTAGCAAGTTTCATCGGTGTAGTGTAAATCGACGATGTTGTTTCAAAGATACTCTTTTTTACTTGTACGAGAGGGAGCAGTTCGCTTTTCCATTGTCTGCTCTTATGTTGTACGTTTGTAGGGGCGCCTCTTGGCTATAAATATTTTTGCATATGAGGACCTTACTCATTCTTTCCACACCCCAGTCATTCGACGGACAATCCTTCAAAGATACCTTGAAGTGTGCTCCCAATGGAACAGAGACCGACTTGTCATTATCCATTCTTTAGTTATTCAGAATTTTCTGCACATATCCGACTGGACACATTCAGGGTTTCGGCTACCCTCTTTTTTTTCCTGCTAAACAATTCTACCTCATAGCGTCTGCATAAGTAGAGTCGCTTCCCTTGACGTTGGACCCTTCTTGTGTGTTTTTTTGTGTTTAGTTCCTTTCATATCAAATCTCTAGTGCGCTAGCTCTGTCCCGTGGTATTGTGTATTTCGAGATCATCGCAGAACTTGCTTTTACAGCCATTTTATATCATCTATCCATAATCTAGCTACATGGTTATACTAGTCAATATTATATATGTTACAATTTTACCTGGTTGGCTAAGACTGTCTTTGGAGTAAATACGCAGATATCATATGCTGCGCTGACGGTTGAAAAACCCATCTGTGGATGTATATTGAACATCAAATTCCGTGTCTCTTGTTTTATACTCGACTTGTCTTGAGGAGAATGAATGTAATGTCCATAAAGTTGATTGTGTTCTTAAAACAAACAAATACCTTGTTGTCGTTCGCTTCTTCGCGCAAATAGCCTAGGATGTGAGGCTCTCTTATAAATGGTTTCTTTATAAAGATTACCATGCTCGATTAAGAGCGTCCTGTCTATTCCACATCATGTTGTTCGTCATCCCTTCTGTAATCTTCTAAGCGCAAGCCAAGTTTATATTAGTGGAGACGATGATTAAATCCCTGAATAGTATGTATTGTCGAATCCAGACCAGTGTGAAAAAACCGGTGATTGTAGTTCATTCCCTGCTTTCAGTTTGTGTTACTAAAGTCATCGAAATGGCTTAAGGACCCGCTTTGCGTTTGTATTCTTAGTTTGTCGGAGACGCTCATTCTAATTCTCTTCTGTCTTTCCTAAGTTATCTTATGACGCAACACTTAGCAGCTTATTTCGCTTCTGAACAGGTGGTTTGTTTTGACCAGCTCTCAATGTTTTTATGTACCTTTTTTTTGTTCGTTTTCTTCCTGATTTTATCATTTTCGTAGTTCCTTCTATTTCACGTATTTTGAAGTGTTGTTTTTCGTTCGCAAGTATATGATTCTTTTTTTAAAGATCTCTAAGTTCTCCTTTCTCTTTTCAAAGCACGAAACGACCTGCGTCACTTTCTTTTTACGCATATGGAATTAATCTGCCTTACCTCGGTTAATTGTTTGAAGTGCGTGTAATGTGTATCTTCTTTCCTCAAGTCTGATTAGCAAACTTTGCATAAGGCCCACCATGTAGACTCATCTACTGTAGACCCTGATGGTTTTCTTAGACAATGATTAATTACTCTTCATCCTATTACCTGCAGGTTGTTATAATATTTGTTCTTGTTTGCTGTCTATCATGCATACATGAGGAATCATCGCAAGCGTTATTGATCGCAGTAGTCGCTCTCAGATGTGTAAATGAGCACATTTGACGTGTGTGTGTGCCATAATACAGTATCTAAAAGTATTCTTCTCTCGACTCTCGTATGTCATTGAAGATGTAAGCTATGCTCTCACTTGAGGCAACTCACAGCAGCTCTCGGCGAGAAGGTGAGTCGCGATGCTATCAAAAATAACATCATGTACACGCGATGGGCCTAGTATTTGAAGTGTCTATCTTAGATTCGATTTTTTAGCATCCTGATGATTACACAAACAAACTCTCCTGCTTTTAAAATCCTGAAACATGATGAAGTGTTGTGTGATGGTGTCTCACAGTATATATATAGTTTGTGGATACTCTACTCTATGATGGTGAAACTCTCTCATTAGTTCAATTAGTATACTGATCTCTTCTGTAGAAGAGCGTTCGCATGAAAAATTGTTGCAATATCTATCCTTAGATTTTCATTACTATGACAAAAAAAATCATTAATCTAAGTAATGTTAATGATAACTCTGAAAGTTACACTCTACGCTAAGGTATTGTTCTATTGTTAGAATACATTTGGTCAAAATAGTCAGAGGAAACTAGTGATCTGCCCGAATATAAGACCTTGTTGTGTGAGGATTATTATGCGCGCAATAGTGCTACTAAATGAGTTTATGGCATTGATAGGACTTGCTATTACGCAAATGTGTCTGTGCTTGTTACAAGACGCACCTAAGAGTAATTAATACATGAGAGTGAGTAGTATAGACGCTCTTGTAGAGTTACTCGAAGAGTAGTGTTAAGGCGGGTGTTATGTTCATTGTGTGAACTTCGTTCACTCTAAGTGTATAGTGTATTGTCCGCAGTTAGTATCGATCTCTCAGTTCATGTAGGAGCTCAATCTTCCTACGGATGGTGTATGTGTAGAGCTTTAGCTCTATTCCGTCGCATACTGTTTAATGGACCTCCTGATGATATATAGTCAACATAGTAAATGAGTCTTTTCACACGAGTTGATTGATAGTATTTAGTTGTTGTCTTCAAATCTATGAGTAGAGTAGAAGGAATCACCACTATCAAGATGGATTGATATATGCTACTATACTATAGCTTGTGTTTGATATGAAAAATTATCGTAGATGGTTGGTTGTTGACTTGTAGTGCAGAATCGCTTAAATTTAAAAGTCAAGCCGAGGTGTTTGTTCTATCCCTAATGTGTGAATGATGAAGAAGCATAACGAGGTACTAGTGCCTCGCAGTATTAGTACTCTTGCAGAGAGGTGCTTTGCCTAATGAGTGTGGCGTATGCGCGCTAACGCTTTCTTATAATCAGTGGTGTACACAGAGAAAGATACTCATCAGCTCGTATAGAGTGCCTGAATATCATCTTCGCCGTTTAATGGTGTATACCATATTAAGATGTGCATAGTTAAGATTAAGATTTCTTGAATTCAATACCACAATGCCGACTACATATGAAGGGTCTGTGGTTACTTCACAATTACCATCTGCTATTATATATGAAGTAACTTTAATACACAGCCACATGAAGAGGGTTTTCAGTTACAGACTTCACAATTAGTATCTGCTGATTGGTTTTCAATTTCAGTCACCACCACCAATACAATTTAATTTCGGGCCACAACGTAAGATATGCCGGCAGATTCAGTCACCACCACCTCCTAAAAAGAATCACCACAGGTAAAAATTAAAGTTATATAACTCGACTTGAAAATAGTTTTATTTGATGTTTGTGTAGATGTATAGTATTGTTAAGCCCTAATTTATTGATTTTTAGGTTGTGTGAAAAAAAATTTGCTTCGCATTTTTCAGGTTGTGGTTCAAGAAGATTGATTGCAGGTTTTAAGATGAGAATAACAGGTAGATATTCAAGTGCTTGCATCCCATTCTGTCTATAATATTATTATGTAAGTTATTGGACCCTATTCTTAAACAAGTTTTTTGGAGAATTATTAGTCATTCGGTTTGATTTTGTTATTTTCCGCCAATCAATTGGAATATGTGTTCCTGAAAACCCAAAGTAAAAAATTAATCTTTTTTAGTTTTTATGAATAGGTTTGAATCTTTATGCATTTATATGTTATGTGTGTGTTTTAACATTAGATTAATACCTTTTTGAGCTTTCATATAAAGTTTTCCTGTAAGTGTTGCATAAATTGTGGGTATGATGTGAAGGTGTTGGTGGATGCATCCTATGTGGACCGAGTTTACGAGGTTGAGAAGGAGTAAGGTAAATACATTTTTTTAGCTTTCATATAAAGATTTCCTGCAAGTGTTGCTTAATATGTGGGTTAGAACTTAGAACAAATGGTTAGGCTACTACTTCTAAATGGCGGTGAATGCGATATGAACTTTATTGATTTTGACCTTCCATTACGGAGCACTTCCTTGCTTACATGTCAATTTTTTATTTTAATATTTGGGAGAAACGTAGTTCGACTGTATAGAGATATAAAAATCGGCCTGTAAAGTCTAGGGTGTCTTCCCTGAGTCAATAAACAGCTTGTAAAAATGACATCGATAACACCATAAAGTATTTATTCATCTATATCACACTGTGAGGTCAGCAACAACTGTGGAAGAGGAACTATATTGTTAACAAAAACACCTATACTATCCGCGTCAGGCGCACCGTAAGATTTCTAGGAATCAAAATATTGGGGCTCATAAAAGTTTAGCAAGGGCCAAAGTGGAAAATGATGATAACACCCCTATCACATAAATTTTAGAATACTATATGCTTTATAGTTTTTTTACAATTATTTAGGTACGCATAAATTGCGACATATTTAGTATGAAGATATTTCATTTTAGGCATATTTCATTTTGAACAGATTTTCATATGCTTAACTAGGTGGAAAAATAATTGTAGCTAAGCTAATAAATGGTTATGCTGGTAAGGATACATGTGACGTATGAGGTGTTTGGATTTATCTTCATTTCACTTATTTTGGTGTTTAATGGTTGATGCAAATGAAAAGCTTGTACATGGTCGACACGTTGTAGGTGCACGTGAAAAAATTAATTATTTGACTCCTGCCGTTAGCTTCTTCTGTTACTTTGTGGTATAACTATTTCTGCCCCTGTCTATAAAAATTGGTTACTTTGGTTATACTTTCTTACGAGTCTAGTTGCTGCTTCAGGTTTGCTAGAACAAGTTGCGTGAAAATATGTTGCTCTTATTGTTATGGATTATTTCGGGGCATAAGAAAACTAAAGAAAATTATACACTTTGGCTTCTTATAAGTACTCCAGATTCAACTTTAGTGTCCTTAAAAATGTGCAGGTTGATAATGCGCGTTGTGTTGGTTCGATTAGAGTGGCTGCTGCTACATGGGTGCCACCAAGCGTTGCGAGTAAGGACATTCTGTATGCATACCATGTCTTTTTATTTTATGAAATGTTTAAAAAAAATTGATAGTTTTAGGAATAACTAGAATACGTGTTTGATTATATGCGTAAAATCCCTTTTTATGCCTCTCATTTTAGCAGGACGCTTTTCAAAGCAACTGATTTGAAGACATCCGTTCATGGTGATTTTGATTATGATGTATGCCATTGTGCCTATATTTAAGTCTAACTGAACCAAAATTGATAATAAGTACGGAACCGTTTCAGTAATTTTCTTATGATCTTAATTAGCTGATATACATGATTTTATTAAAATTCATATACCTGTTTTTCTATTTGACAGAAGTCGGACAGAAATGCAGGAAAAAAATTCATAGACCATTCTTCACAGCTGGTGTACTAACCATTTTAGCATGAGTTAATGGTCAGCTCCTAGACGAATGTGTAAGTCCACAACTTCTAATATTAATTTACTATGAATAACAACGATTGATCCAATTTGTTTAGGGATTATTGCTGCATTTTTTATCTGTAGGTAATGGCTATAGATAAAAACCATTGCAAAGCAGTAACATCCGACCATGCAGAAAGCAGCCTCACACATTTGCGTTATGGTCATGTGGTTTGGTTTTCTTCGATGTGTAGGGTAAGTATTTTAATTGGTAAAGCTGCCTTTGCTATAAATTGTTGATCTGTTCTGTTTTCTTACATTTTCAAATGTAGTTTGTTTTTAGTAATACTGCACAGACAAAACGTTCAGTAAGCAATGTTTTGTTTCATACCAAGATTTATATCAACGAAAACATACCTGAGATTGTTGCTTTCAAAAAGAGGTAACTAAATATTTGTGTTATATTTGATCATTCAATATAGACAGTCATTAGTTTAATGTAAGTGCAGTGCAGCAACTTAAAAAAAAAAGTATCCAAAACCTACTTACATATTTAGTTAAATATTGGTTACTTCTTTCCATTTTTTGTTACTTGCTAATCAATGGTACTGTATAAAGATTAATAACTTTAACTTAATTCTTTACTTTTGAAAGGATTTGGGATTAGGCCATTCACTTTACAACTATGTACAAAATTTTTTTGAACATCCTTTTTTTTAACAACTGACCATGACACATGTTCAACTTAAAGTAACGTTTTCAAAACTATAAAAATACTCCGTTGTAAATTTTATTTAGATTAGTAAAATAAATATTTGGTTTAAAACTATTACAAACGCGTGACGCAAGATAGTATTTCGTTTCACATTTGGGGAGACAATGACATACTTATTACTATTTCACAACCATCACGCTACAATTACAAATATCATCATCCTTGCACCACGAGAATTTATAACGATATTACACAATGGGCAATAACAGTCTTGGCTTCTCCCTCATAAACCATTGCTCAAGTTTGGTAGATGTCGATTGACTATTTATTGTGTCCATTGTATTAGATTACATTTCGTGCTCTAATTGTATTGCAGTAAACTATTTATAAGTAGTAATAAGAACCAAGGGTAGTTGGTTGGGTTCTTTAATATTTTGTGAGTAATTTCTACATCGTATCATAGCTCAAGGTATAATTAGGTGGTTAATCTTGAATTTCTGGGGAGATTGTTAGGAATTCAATTTTTAGTGAAGTGACGATCATTATCGATCTCGTGAGCCTTAGTAATAGTTTGTCAATTCAATGTAATCTAACCGGGCCGACTTATAGAAAGTCCAAGGAAAGCCTATAGAAAGCCCGGCCCGGCCCATCTATGTAAGTCTATAAACCCTCTCCCCACATGGAGAGGGTGTTGGTTCTCTTTCATTTTTTTAATTCTAATCTAATCTTTTCTTTTTGTTTTACTTTCTCTCTCTACTTTCTCTCTTTAGTTCATCATTTGTGTGAAACTTGGAACCTACAATTGGTATCAATCGCCATGGGGTGGATTAAGTTGTGTTCGTGGTGTGCTTATTTTCGACTTATTTTTAGAGCTTATTTTGTTTTCTTTCTTTCGTTGCTTATTTTCATTTAAAAATTAATAACTATGTCACTAGTATTTTTGTTTCTCTTCTTATTATAGTATTTTTTTTCTCTTCTTTCGTGGGCTATTGGTAAGTAACTAGCTCCTTTCTATTTTTTTTTTTGTTGTTGGGCTTATTTGTGTTACATTCTGTCAAAAGTCAAAACGCATAAAACTGTTTTATTTTGTTATCTTGATCGTGGCTTATTTTGTGGTTTTTACAACTTTTTAGTACAACTTATTTAAGCTTTTTACAAGCTTCTTCTTTAAGTAGCTTATTTGTAATCTTTGTTCTAGCTTATTTGTTGTTCTTTTACGTGGCTTATTTCTTGAGAAAAGATTATATTTGAGCTTATTTTTCTAGGTTACTTCTTGGTTTGTGGTTCACACCGGTTGAGACAAGGGAGACCAAGATCCACGTTTTTAGCAAAAAAGGACAATTGTACTATCTTTTGGTTTTATCAGGCGAACTATACGCATATAGGGCGAACAATACGTGGGCGAACTATACGTGTTGAAGTATACGTTTGTTTTATGTAGGCGAGTTATACACTCTATATGGGGCGAGTTATACGTGAGCAACAAAGGGCGAAGTATACAACACGTGTAACAGGCGAACTATACACGTTTTTTTGTGTGGGCGAAGTATACATCAAAGATAGGCGAACAATACATGCTTGAGTGTAGGCGAACTATACATGTTTGAGTGTAGGTGAACTATACATGTTTGAGTGACAGCAAGTTATACGTTTTGTTTAGACGAGTTATACAACACTCATTGGGCGTGTTATATGTTTTGACTAGGATGCTTTATACAACAAAAAAAACATGTTCATTCGTGTAGTTTCGATTTTTTCGGATTCGTGTTTCGCTTGCTCGCGGGTCTTCTAATCTATTCCATTACGATCGTGAACTCGTTTCGATCATTGTGGTATATTTATTTTACACCGACGATAACCGTATCAAGTTCAAAAGTTAAAAACTACTCGTTATGTTTTTTTTGAAACGGGGAAGATACTATGTGGAGGGAAAAACGCGTTTTATTAATACAATTCGAAAATTGAAACTTTAGTCCCTGGACTTTAAAACCAATTCACAATTCATACTTACTTTGTTCATTAACCCTCTTTGTTGAATCGTTATTGCATCGTTAGTCCTTACAACTTTAATTAACAACTGTTAAACATTTAACTTGTATTTCAATTACACCGTTAGTCCTTGTTTATGTTTTAATCAACCGTTAATCTTTTTAACTTGAACATGTGGTAACCATTTTTTTAGCTCATCAATCGTTAACAAAAGTTCAAGTACTTCAAATACAACAACGATTTCACCAACAACAAGTCTATTTTCACGGTTTCTTCTAGATTTTGTAAAATCCCGCGAAAGATTTAATTTTTCTCCGTTTAAATTATTGATTTGTAAAATCCCGTGATCGTTAATTGATTTCAAACCACAACAACCATCACTTAATCTGCTTAAGATCCTTTATTAAATTTCACACATCGAATTTCAATGGAATCTTTGAATTCTAATTCTCAAGAGAGAGAGATGCATCAGTTGCAACAAATGCAAGACAAGACAAAGGAAAGTTGCACGATATCATTTCGACTACTTCATTCACACGTCAAGGCTCTTTTAAACAACGACTTAAAAGGAACTTCCATCGAGGGAGGATCCGAACGGGCATTTGCAACACTCTTTGAGCAAGATGTTCAGACCTTTACAAGAACAATTTTCGTAAACTTGCATCAACTAGAAAAACATCTTTCCAAAGAAGAATTTCAAGAACTTGAATCCTCTAGTGCATTTAGAGTACTTTTGCAACAATTTCAGACGTTCCTCTATTCACGATTCTCGTTCGATACTGATGAAGGTCTCATGATACACAAGTACTTTATTGCATATACAAAGACCGATGTTCCATTATTCCATGATAAACTGGTCCAGCACATGGAATCTCTTCGGGAGTCAATTCAAGAAAGAGCAAAGCATAAACGAGAGTATGACAGAAGGATGAATGATAGAATGATGCAGTCAAAAGAGGGAAATGATAGATATTGGTTTGGTTGTTACGGAAAGCAATGAGACAGAAGCAGAAAGGCATGTTTTAAGCAACTGATCCGGGAAAGATACACATGCTGAGGATGCAGATATTAACTCTGTGAATGACAAACAACCAATGGCTGAGGTACGACTGTTTGCTGAACATAATATACATGCTAATGAACAACAGCATTCTGAGCAATCTGAATCCGTTTATGACACATATTTGTTGGAAAAGGTTGATGGAAATACCATTCCTAAATCAACATATATGAGTCATAGGGGAGGAGAGATTGACCAAAATGTTGATGATGAAAAATGTCAAGTTTTATGTCCTTTGCTTGATCCATCATTTGATAACATGACAACTAAATTTTTAAACCAATTTCTCGAATCTGAAAATATTTCTCTCAAAAAGACCGTTGCCCAACTTCAAAAAGACTTTTCAAGAATGGAAACAAATTGTGTTAACATGGAACTTAAATATCAAAATCAAGTTTTAAAAAATGGGCAACATGGTCAAATTTTGAATGAAACAAGTAATAAAGCCAAGATTAAAAAGGAAATTGAGGTACTTGAAACGATCAATATCGAATTGGAACATAGTGTAGCTAAATTACTTACAGAGAATGAGAAGTCGCATAAGGAAAATGAGCATTTGAAACAGACTTACAAAGATCTTTACGAGTCTATAAAAAAGACACGAGTTCAGACAAAAGACCATAATGACTCACTGATTGCTAAAATAAATAGTAAGACTGTTGAAAATGCTGATTTAAAGGCTCAGATTCAGGAAAAGGTTTTTGCGAATGTAGCATTAAAAAAAGAATTAAGAAAGTTAAAAGGAAATAACGTGGATACTAAGTTTGCAAAACCATCAATCTTAAGGAAACCAGTTTTACAACCGCCCAGAAACCAATCAGTTGTTAGACAACCGAATGCGTTTAAATTTGAACGGCCTAATTTTTTAAAACCACGGTTTGCCTCCCAAGTTGATGTGAATAATGTTTTGTCAAAACCAGTCACTCCTCATTATTTGCCTAAAGTTAGAGAATATGTGTTTGTAAAACCTCATCATGTGATTGCATCTGGCTCACCTAAGAATAGTTCTAAAGAATCGTATGGGTCAAATGACACGACTCATAATTACTATTTAGAGGAAGCTAAGAAAAAGACACAAGACAAAAATAGGAATCTTAAACCTAGAGAAATATCTTCTACTAGAACACACCACACTCCTAATGCTTGTACACAAAAACCTAGGAGCTATAATCAAACATCTAGGAATTTTCCTGCATCTAAGAGTAGTGAGGAAACGCTAAAAGATGTGCAAAAAGCAGATCATTCTAGGAATCCTAGTTCATTTTCAGACTCCAAACACTTTGTTTATTCGACTTGTCAGAAATGTGTCTTTAATGCAAATCATGATGCATGTATAAAAAATTCCTGAAAGAGGTGAATTCTCGCGTTAAGGTTTAATCCCCTAAGACTAGAAACAGTAACAAACCCGTAGAACCAAATATTCATACTTAGAAACCTGGCAGGCAGATTGTTACAGGACATAGGTTTTCTCTCAATAAGTCTTCCGTTGTGCATGAGAAAATAAACACTCTTAGATCTTGCCTTAGGTGGATACCGACGGGTAGAATTTTTTACACTATTGGTCTTAGGTGGGTTCCAACTGGAAAGTCATTCACCTCCAGCACAACAAAGGTTGACTATAAACCCCCAAATGGTTCAAATGAAGATATCACTAACCCATATGAATGCGATCAAACTCTCAATGTCAGTGCAGGTACTCTTAACTTAAGTGCATGTACATCTTTCAATCCTAAAAAGGAAAGACTTAGAGTTTGGTTGCTGAAAAAGTTAATGTCTAAGAATCAAGTGCCTCAGGGGATACACAGACAAAAACAATCTCCAAATAGTTCTCAAGGTGTTAAAGAACAACAAAAACGTGCACATTTTGATGATCCATGCCATGAACTTCTCTATAGAGTCTACATTTCACAGGGATCATCTTCAAATGCACATAAATGATTAAAAGAACTGCAATGGCATCTGCAGATAACACTTCAGGCCCCGATCCTTAAAGAAAAGAAA